>CM039471.1:5747140-5764500 GCA_022433065.1 Begonia loranthoides
GTAAAAAACTCTCTCTCTCTCTCTCTCTCTCTCTCTCTCTCTCATTTTTAAATAATTTGGGTAGTTGTCGTTTTGAAAGTCCAAATAGAATCTCGAAATCATAATTAACATAATCAAATGAAGAATTGAATAATAACACAAAAATCTCTACAAGACTTGGTCCCCCTTCCCTTGGGTTTTGCCGTCTGCACAATTCTTTTAAGATCTCAATACAACCATTGACAGCACCAAATGGCATTAAAAACTAGTATGTCAATATTTAAAGCCAGGTTTATTGCACTAACTGACCATATCTTACACAAGCAAATTTGTTCATTATCAGCATTTTCATAAACCTACCATTTAATTTGTTAAGTAATATTGTCCTAGGCTCATAAGAAGCATGGAAAACAGCTATGGAGTATGGATGTAGATTTTAGGATACTAGGGTTTGTAAAAAAAAATCAAATAAATAAACCCACAAAAGATACGATTTTAGGGTAGTAAAAATTGAGTGACATCACATCCCATAGACCTGAAAAGCATGTTTCACCTAGATTATGCATGATTGTCTAAACACTTGATTAGGATTTTGAAGTAATCAAAAGACATGTCTCCATGATAGGAAATTACTTAATTATTATAATCTTAGCCTAATTAAGACATAATTCCTGGTACAGAAAAATATCAAAGTCAATCTCCAAGCTCCTTCATTGGTGCCTCCATGGCTGGAGCTTCTTTGATGCAAACATTGTTATTATTGTAGGTATCCTTCTTCAATGTGTTTGATAGAACTCATAAAGGATTAGTTCTAAATGAAAAACAACAGAAAAGAAAGACTCCTGAAACATTAGCATAAGATTTTCTGAGTCTCCATGGGCGGTCTCGTGACTGCTTGGGTCGATTTGGCTTGGACCCGTTTTTTTTGTCTCGAAGTTGGCTTAGACGCATTTCAGAATCAGCCCAGTCGACTCGAGCTCGGCATGGAAGCAGCTGGTCTGGTCTGGCACTCGACTGGTCAACTCTGGTTGGGCCGGGTCAACTATTTTAGGCTGGATTAATTCAGCTCATGTTGGTCTTGGTTTCCAGGCTGGGTTTATTAACTGAAAGTTGCGTTGAGTTGTTGGGCTTCCGTGTTGAGTATGCTAGTTGATCCTCATCTTCTTCATTGAGAGATTTTTACTTGCAGATTCTTCTAGCTCGTTTTTCCTCGTACCTTTCTTTTTCAGTTCGTTGAATCTTTGGATTTCGGAGTCGGATCGATTCTCCGATGCTTATGGTTTGAAATTCTCCTCCTCGAGTTGAAGTCATCTTCTTCATCCATCCTCGTTTATGGTTTGCTGAGTATTTGTTCCGCTGTGATGTTGGATTGAGTTTAATGAAGTGAAGGATGATTCGCTGTCTTCGGTGTGGAAGAGAGTCGGTTCAGGTTTGTCTTCCTCCCTTGTTCTGTGTTCGACTACTGCGAACTGGTCTCTAACTACTTTTGTTGGATTAGAGTCTTCATCTGGTTCGTGTGCTTCATCGAGGTTGGCCCAGCCTGAAGTAAATTATGCTGCGCTCGGATCTCGGTTCTAGTTCAGTTAAGCTCAGTTTTTGTTTTCCGGAATATGCCGAACAAAAGGTGGGATTTTTATGTGGGTTTGTCTTCAAGTTGATTATGTTTAGGGTTTTGATTCTCTGGATTCAATTGCTTTCATGACAGAGAAGAGGTGGAATTAGCGATTACGTTCAATTTGAGTTTTTTGTCGATGGAACGCGGAGCAAGATAAGCAAAATGACTAGTGCGTGGAAGGAGTTTATGCATCGAGTGCAATCTGTCGTCATCAGTCTAAAATCTAATTTATGTTGGTGTGATTTTACATAACTACGAATCCAAATAATCGTGGTATGTTTTTGTAATTAGCATTAGGATAAAGTCATTGAAGCGTTGGGCAGATGATTTAATCAAGGGATAATATTGTGTTGATGGAAAAACCCAGTTCTACAAGCCCAACAATTCGAAATGGATGATATACATGTATTATGATGTACGATTATGGAGCAAAATGGATGTTATTTAAGAAAGTTTTAACCATGCATACATTTGTGAAAAACTATTTCATTTTAAGATTGTTGTGATAAATCTCTTGATGATGAAAGGTTTGAAAGATATGGATGTTCATAAAAAGCATTGTCACTCCCTGCCCCAAACAGTAACAAGAAGTGATCCGGTCTAAAAATAAACCAAATTGTTCGACCCTTTAACAATTTATATTTATTTAGGCAGTGGAAGATTTAAATGAAATATAATTTGCCAGAACTCAAACAACATAACCATACTAAAACTCTAATTGCGACATAGAGATAAAACAGTAATATATGTCTGAAATAAAGTAATGATTTAAAATAAATTACTACAAGTACTAATATATGATTTTAATGAATGAGATCCAATATCACAAAACTCTCAAAATGAAATGTTGAAATATTAAAATAATAGTTTGGCTCGATCATGTGGTGGGAACTGGAAATCTCCTAAATTAACACCTGAAGGGAATGTCGTTTGAGTGAGTCGACTAAACTTAATAGTTGTAAAATTTTATATTCAACAAATATAATTTTATCAACAATGAGTGAGCATGCTAGAAATGAAACTTTAAAAAACTGAGTAAAATCGACCAATAGGGTAAATATAGCAAATGTTCCACTATAGTGTGGTATATATATGAAACAGACTCCAAAGAATTTTAGTAAAAATGGAGTCATCCACGGATTCCAGACACACTATGTCATAGATATATAAAATAAAGACGATACTCGGCAATTGCTAAAGTAACGAAATAACACCCTAATCAGATTTAGGGTTTTGCGCATAGAGATACAACATAGTCAGCTTCCTCATTACTCTAGTTAACACACACAAATATATTCTCTAACGGTCGAATGTGTATACAGAAAACATGACCCCCTTCACTGTTCGATCAAACTTTGTTCACTCGACCAAGATGATCAATAAATGATGCGCATACTTGAAATAAACATGTTTATTGAAAATTGTACATATAATGTAACATCCCGGTTTTTCATAGAATTTAAAACGTTGCAATTTGAAAGACATTTTCTTCATAAATCACAGCGGAAGACTTTTACTTAATAAAATGAAATACCGTAAATAAAATTCTTTTCTTTTGAAACCTTTACAACTTAGAAAACGTATCTCAACTTAAAATGATAATCCTTTTACAAATTCAAAAAAATTTTCCTTAAATCTTTAGCCTAGCTAGTCACAAGGTCTGCGCGCGCAAATCCTTCATCAATTGCTCATTTACTCGACACCAGGCATACCTACATCACATGAATTAAACTATGAACTTAAGGCTTAGTAAGTGATATAAAATATGCAATGCTCATGATATGCAACTTTTATAAATCCGTATGTAGTTTTCGTTTCCATTTTTCATTTACCGTAACCTTGACTTTAACTTTACTATTAACTTAACTTTAGTTTTGCTTACCCATACAAGTGTTGAAGATGTCAACTTAACGAGGAAAAGTGGCTCCATATGGCCCACGTGGGGCAACCAACTTAAGAATTCACACCTACAAACGTCTATTTACGTTTATTTCCATTTATATCTATTTTCATTTAGTTTTAGTTACCCATCCATGGTTGGGGATGTCAACTTGACAAGGAATAGTGGCACCACATGGCCCACATGGGGCAGCCAACTCAAAACTCACATCCCACAACACTTATTTACGTTTATTTACATTTAATAACCGTTTCATTTTAAAAACTTATGCATAAAATCATTTTCATATCTTTTAAAATCCATAATGCATGAATGTATACAATTTAACATATGCTAATATTGTTAGCCTTTTTGTTAGGCTTAGTTTTATTTTGATGATGACTAAATGATTTATTTTGTTGAAAGTAATAAGTTGGTTATTATACTTTTTATGGATATTATTTTTAATGTTATTATCATAATATTTATACCCATATTTATTGAAAATACCTTCAAAATTGGTATTACAATGTTCTATCATGTTTATCTAAGTCCATGTAATTCATACATATCATTTTGGAACTTGGCACATTTGAAGAAAGTTGATTGAAGTGTTGTGGTCGAGCTTGCACTGGAGATGCAGTTGAAAGAGGCGACCAAATTTGTGATTTCGTCTTCCCGTCGCACTACGGTCGAGATTCCAGTCGAGGGACGCGACCTAAACACAACACAGAATGCTCCTGTATTTATCGGTCAAGACGCGGTCTAGGTCCTGGTCGAGGATGGCAATCAAAAATGCAGTACATAAGTGTCGTCAAGATTTTGGACAAAGCGAGGATGCAAGGAAATGCGTCCAAATATTTCAAGTTGTGCATTCCATGGTTTTTCGGTCGAGATGCGGTCGAAACCGCTGTCAAATGGAGATACTGAAAAACTTAAGGTTTTGAATCTGCCATTTTTGACGTTTTTGCGGTTTTGACGCTGTTAGAGTTTTTGGACGAGGTTGGCGACCGAAAGAACAAAACTAGAACTCCAAAGGATTTTCGGAAGCGAAGCAGTCGAGCTAGTGATCGAGCTATGCGACAAAAAATGCACAGTTTTGCCAATAACTCTTTTCCAACGGACTGATTTTAACGGATATATGTCCAACGGCTGGAAGCGGTTGACCGAAAATGTGCAGGTCTATATATTGAGAGAAGCACTCCAAGCACCATACACGAAACCGAGAATTGAGGTGAAACCCTGCCAAATTCAATACTCAATTCCTACTATATTTATGAGCATTGTAATCCAACTCTCCCCATCCCAAACTTGAGATTTACTTTGGGAGAGTTCGAAATAGTAGTTTGAGCGTTTTCATTTTCAAACACACTTGAGCTAAATTGTAAAGAGTGATGACGCCCAATAATTTGTCATATATCTAAAAAAAATAAAATATTTGTCATAGGTATTTGAAATGTCCAGTAAATTCAATAGATTCAAATATTCCTTGATCGCACTCGACTGCATGTCGACCGAAAGGCCAAATAAATTTGACAGATTCAAACGTTCCTCTACCACACTCGACCGCAAGTCGACCGAAAAACCTCCAATGACTTGGAACAAGTTTAGGTCGAGGCACTACGTCAGAATCTCAACCCCGACTAGCCCAAAAATGTAGAGAGCCACCAGAATGCGTTTTCGGTTGAGACACTTCGACCCAACATCGACCATGGGTCAACCGAAAGTGTAAATTACACAATCCGTGACAACCTTTCCCCTTAAATATCTCCCAAAACATTCCTTTCTTTAATTACACCACACCAAGTCTCAATTTAATGATTACGAAATATCTTCATTCATATAATATTAAATAAAATCTTTTACATAATATATGGAGGATTATCCTCGCATTATGTCATAGGCTCATACTTTTGGAAAGGTTCCTCTCAATCATTTACGGAGCATTCTCCTTATTGCTTCTAACTAAATTTCATATCACTCCAATTTTACTCATGTTCGAATAGGGAAATATCAGCACCACCAAGGGACAACCTCAAGATGTCTTCCTAGCAGCTCCTTGATGCAAATTAATTTTAGTACCTTGTCCTTAGGCATGGTAATTTCATTGCTTGTATATTACTGCAAAATCTATCTTATTGATGTCACTTTTTTAGGATGTCGCTTTTTCAGGATGTTAACCAGACTTTGATACCAAAAATTTCTGTAACACTCCAAAGGGGACTCGAGATAGAAATAGGGAGCGACCCAGCCCAAAAACGAACTGAATCGCTATACCCTTTTACTTTTTTATATTTATTTA
This sequence comes from Begonia loranthoides, assembly GCA_022433065.1. NCBI lineage: Eukaryota > Viridiplantae > Streptophyta > Magnoliopsida > Cucurbitales > Begoniaceae > Begonia > Begonia loranthoides. The sequence continues at coordinate 5,752,916 of CM039471.1, forward strand.
GGCAGTAGAAGACATAAGTAAAATACAATTTGTCACGATCCAACCAACATGGTCATACTAAAGGTCTAATAGTAAGATAGAGATAAAAAGGTAATATATGTCTAAAATAAAATGCTGACTTAAAGGAAATTAATACAAGTCCTAATACAAGGGGTTTAATGAATGATATCCAACCTCACAAACTTTTTGATATAAAATGCTAAAATATTAAAATAATTGTCGGGTTCAATCCTATGAAGACAACTGAGGATCTCCCAAATTAACACCTGAAAGAGATATCGTTAGAGTGAATCAACTAAACTCAATAGTAATAAAATTTTATATTCAACAATTATAATTTTATTAACAATGAGTGAACATGCTAGAAATGAAACTTTTAACAACTGAGTAAAATTGATCAGTAGGCCAAGTGTAACAAACGTTCAACTATAGTGTGATATATACATGAAATAGGCCCCACAGAATCTCAGTGAAAATGATGTCACTCACGGGCTTCAGGTACACTATATCATAGACATATAAAATAAAGGGGATACTTGGCGATCGCTAAATCCACAAAATAACACCCTGATTAGGTTTATGGTTTCAACTACCCCATTGCTCTCATTAACACAAACAAACACATCCTCCAACGGTCTAATGTGTGAACAAAAAACAAGAACCCTGCATGAGTTGATCAAACTTGGTTCACTCGACCAAGAAGATCAATAAATAATTTACATGCTTGAAATAAACTATAATATAAAAAAAAGGTGGTCATAATTTTATATGAGAACACGTCTCAAAATAATTATTTTATAAATAATTTAATGTTGGTCATAAAATAAACCCCTACTTCAAATGGCCTAACAATTGCCAAGCAATGCTCAATCGAATAGGAATCTAAACGGTCCAAATCCCTCGTTAATACGTTGATATATGTATATAAATTAATTCACTTCTAAAAATCTTTTAAAAATTCTTTGGAACCCATTACCGAGATAAGAATTAATTTAGGAAATTCACAAAAAAATCCCCAAAAATATTCAAGTTCTTAAATTTTGGTTCGGACGCCCATTTTCAGCTTTTTTTTTTTTTATAAAAAAAAGAACCTTGTCGAGCATGGATTTTGGTTCGGATGTATGCTCTCAAACGTTGTTCCTCTCAGTCCACTTCCGCAAAAACGTTCGCTCCCACGAAAGCGAGGTTTGTGGACACGTGTCATCCACATAAACCCACAAATGCGTTCGTTTCCGCAACTGACACGGGTGTAACAGACACTTTAGTATTCGTGATTTTCCGTGGAAACCTTCACCTTTACGAACGCGTACACTTTTGCAGCGGATAGTTACTTTTCCGCTGTGGCTACCATGATTCCACATTTTTCCGCAAAAATCTTCGTTTCCGCAGATGTTCGTCCGCGACTCTAGACTTAACAGGTTCAAGAAATTTTCAGAATTTCTTCCCAATAATTTTTCCAACTTCTCAGCATGATTCTAACTTTAAGCAACCAAAATTTTCAGAGTATAATCCAATTCATTTTTGTGCAAAAATTAACAGCTTTAATCAATTTCTTTTAAAAAACAGAACCAAATTCATTACCAACTATAGTTCACAATTTGCAGTCAAATCTAAATTGGAAATTCGAGTTTTTACCTCAAGAAAAAGTCCAAAAATCCAAACTCTCAACTTAAGTAATCAAATTGGTTAATTTCAGGCAACCCAAAAATGCTCATCGACAGTCACCCTTAATTCCCCTCCCTTGGCTTCTGAGTTTCCTCGCTGAAAGACTCCCGTTTCTCACTGCATAATAGAAGTGTAGAGAGAAAAGATGTGCTTGACCTTAAAAAAAAGTGAAAGAGGGACTGAGAGTATTGAAGAAGAGGGAAGACACTAGGCTAAATTAAGGGAAAAGTCACCCTCAAATTCAATGGAGTTACATGAAATTGGTCGAGCCGATCCAATCTTGAAAAAGTCTAGTTCACCGAGACTATCGAGTTAAACGAGTCGAGCCTAACAAGGTAACCAAAAAAAAATTTCAACTCGAGCCAGCTCGCGAGCTATTAGTTAAATGAGCCGTGTCAAGCTAGCTAAACGAGCTTAACAAGATTTAAGGAGCCGAGCTTACAATACATAAATATTTCTAATTTAAATAATATAATGTATATTTTTTAAAATTATAATATTTATTATATATATATATTTTTTTAATTGATAAATGAGGACCTTATTATTTTTTAATTGATAAAGTGGAGGAAAGGAAGACTCACCTTTCACTGTAACCTCCTAAATGATATATATATTTACTTCATAAACGGATTCAGTGGGAAAGAGGGTGGGGAGTGTGTGATTTTAAGAATCTCACATCAGCAATTTGAATGGACGATGAATAGAGCAAATAGAGAGAGTAGGGAACTCGGGAGTGGGTTGTAGAGAGAGGAAAGAAGATGACATGTGAGAGTGTGGGAGTGTGGGGCAAATTCAGAAATATCATGACAAATTTTTGTAGGCCCACTTCTTAATAAAAACAAGGGAAAATGACAAATCAACCATCGTGGTTTGCGATCAATGACAAGTCAACCACTGTGGTATGTTTTCTAACAAGTTAACCACCAACGTATGTGAAAATGACAAATGCACCATCGCTGTCCGTTAAAAAAAGCTGATGGCCCCACCATGTATGCCTGGACGCCGCGGCGTGCAGGCCATGGCGTGCAGGCAATTTTGGCCTGGACGTTGCGGCGTCCAGGCAATTTGCCTCCAGGCCATTTGCGTCCCTCTGTTAAGTCAGCAGAATACATAATGTTAATTCAGCAGAATACATAATCCGAGTGGTCTGCGATATTCGCATGTATTCTATCGTTTTCCCTTTATTAGCTAACCCTAGAGAAGTCTGAGCTGCGCTGAAGCGAGTAGAGAAAGGGATTTTGGAAAAGTTGAAGAATTTGTTGGAAAAAATGGCATCTTGGAGTGTTACAGAAGGTGGTATTAACCGTGAAGCTCAAGTGGGCCCTTCAGAGACATTATTGGCCAATGAGGAGGTACGTGGCTTTGGAAACGAAGTTGCTATTATTTTGCATTCTGTCTCAGCAAATTTAAACGAAGAGGACGATGAGGAACTCCGATCAGCGTGCCAATCCACTAGTGATGAAGAGATGGACATGGCAGAGAGTAGACTGAGACGCCAACCAGAAGCAGAGTGCACATTTGTTGGTATGGGGCTAGGCAAAAAATATAGTTCCTTGAATAAAATTAGAGAAGACATTGTTGATTATGCAATGAATAATGGGTACGGGATAAAATTCACCCACAGTGATGCGCATCGATTGAGAGCTGCTTGTCAAGAAGGGTGCATGTGGCGGCTGCACGCCTCACAAATAAAAAATGAAATGACGTTTCAAATAAAGATATGCAACGACGTTCACACATGCTCCAGACAAATGGAAAGCCGCCATGCCACAGCCAAATGGGTGGCAACGCATTACTTGGACAGATTTAAAAGTCAGGCCGACTGGGCCATATCTTCCATAATTGAGACTGTCAGGAAGGACTTCAACGTCAACATTACATCCAGCCTTGCTAGAAGGGCAAGAAATGCGGCTAAGAAAATTAACGAAGGGGATGCCAGTGAGCAATACAAGCTCATATGGTCCTATGCTGAGGAGATTCGGAGGTCGAATCCCGGAAGTTCACTGCGTGTTGACCTCGATATGAGTGTATTTAAAAGGATGTACATGTGCTTGGATGCATGCAAAAGGGCAGTGCTGAATGGTGGTAGACCTGTTATTTGTTTAGATGGCTGCCACTTGAAGGGAGCGACTCCGGGGCAACTGCTTACTGCTGTCACCATCGACGGGAACGATGGTATGTACCCGATTGCTGTAGCAGTCGTTGAAGCAGAAAATAGGGCTTCATGGAGGTGGTTTCTAGAATTGTTGCTGGACGATCTAAACACCCCTTCTGGCAATGGGTGGACGATTATTTCTGATCGACAAAAGGTAAGGTGTTATTCACTGCTTTTGCATTATGTGTTTATGTTTGTCATATATTACCAATGTCTGTCTCATATTATGCATCTTTGCAGGGACTAGTGCCAGCTGTGAGAGATGTGGCATGGCAAGCAGACCAGCGGTTTTGCATCCGACACCTGTATGCCAATTTTCAAAAACAATTTAAAGGCAAGTTGTTGAAAGATGCAATGTGGGCTGGATCAAGAGCCACAACAGTGAGGCAATTTGAGAAAGAGATGGCCAAGTTACGTGTCCTTGACCTGGCGGCCCATGACTATTTACGTGGAATAGAGGCGACATGCTGGGCCAAACATGCCTTCTCTTCGATCCCAAAGTGCGACATAAGCCTCAACAACCTCAGCGAGTCCTTCAATGCCTGCATCCTACCCGCCCGGGACAAACCTATTCTAAGTATGTTCGAGATCATTCGAAAGGGCATCATGGGTAGGATCGTAAAAAAATATGAAAAGATGGCTCAGTCGACCGAACGGTTGTGTCCAATGATCAGCAACCGCCTCGCCAAAGTACAACATGCCAGTAGAAATTGGAGCCCTCAGTTTGCAAGAGCTGCCCAGTTTGAGGTCAGCAACGGTACCGACATGTACGCTGTTGATTTGGAAAGGTGTACTTGTACATGTTACCGGTGGGAGTTGACCGGCATCCCGTGTGTGCATGCAATCCCGTGCATTCACTTCATGAGGAGATCTCCTGAGGATTTTGTGCATTGGTGCTATCACCGGGAAACATACATGGTGATGTACTCCCACTTTCTACGCCCCCTTAATGGACCAATCGAGTGGCTTCCTGTGACGAATCTTGATCCAATTATCCCACCGCCTTTTAAAAGGCTTCCAGGAAGGCCGCGCGTCCGTCGAATACGGGATGTGGACGAGGCCCCCAGCCGGACAGTGCTAAGCAGAAGACATTTGAACGTCACGTGTGGGCGGTGTGGTAGTGTGGGGCACAATGCCCGCACGTGCGAAGGGGGAGGCCAGTCCAGTGCAGGGGCTGGCAGAGGCAACAGAGGGAGAGGCAGAGGCGGCAGAGGAAGGTCGGAGGACACCTTTATGGGGTTCAGAGTTCCTGATAGAGTTCATGAGACGCAGGTCCGTGCATTATCACGTTATGCTTTCAATTGTTATTTGAAATATGATCATTTCCTTTTCAATGTGATCTGCAGGAGTCTGATACGGAAGGTCCTCCCACACAAACGTACACAAATGTGGACCTTAACCTGCCGTGATACAATTGTTTTTTCTTTCGACAAATGTAGATGACAGTGAAATGACACTGATGTAAAGTTGTGTTTTTCTGATATAAAAAGAAGTTTTGCAAATTCAAAGTTTTGTGTTACTAAGTTAATGTTTTTTTTTCAATTCCAGGGGCGTTACAACTAATCAATTGACCTGACTTCATAATTTTTTAAAAATTTTGACATAATGTGCCTTGTTTCTTTACTCCCCCAAAACTACTCTCGTACATCCTGCGCAAAAAATAATCCCAAACAGTTCCAGTATCATCCAAATCATCCGCTAAATGTAAATTATACATAACATCCACACAACATATCATTGACCTACACTACGCCTTCTTCTTCCTGGTCGGTTTCGGGGGCAAATCCGTGATCAGAAACGACAAGTGCGGGTCAAGAAATACTCTATCTGCTCCGGCGAACAACGGCCCCTCATACTCAAAGGTTGGAGGTTCGTGCAGGTGGAATTGTTCCTTAATTTTGCATTTTCCTATCACCTCCATCCCCGCAGGGGTACACCGGAAGACGCCGAACGGCCTGTAATGCAAAGGGAACAATTGGCGGTCAATTACGTGGAAAGCAATATTAAGAATGTACACAAGGGAAACTTCTTACCGCTGTTTGTCGGTGGGAGCTACGATAATGGATATTGATTCCGGCAGTAATTTCTGGTAAGCGTATTGCTGGTGCAGGTCAACGGACGACATAAAACAATCATGTCTCGGGTGTGTCTGCAATGTAAACAACGCATTATATGATATCAATGTAAACTGGAGACGCGAGCTGAATACTTACGTGAATCCATCCTACGGTGAGTAGACCGTGTTCATGTTGATGTCTAAAAACATGTTCGTCTGCGCCGTCGACCGCATAGCACTGCATATAAGTTTGGATGAGTACTTAGATAAAAGCTTATAAACTAGCACACAACGAAGGCCTCTCACAGTATCTGCCGTGCCCTTCTGCTCTGGGAAGATGATCTCGCTGACGACGTACTCATTGTCGGTCAGCTTTCCCCCAAGAACTGCGCATGTCTCAATGTTCCTTCGAAGATTACCCTGACAATAATCCTTGAACTTACTCATCAAATCATGAGCCTGCAACCAAAATGTCAAAAAAGGGTGAGCGTAAACATTAATGAACACACATATACCGAAATGAAAGACATACCACGCGCACAGTTTTCAGGGGCGGCGGCTCGAGAGGCACCGCTGGAGGAATACGTTGGCTGCTTCCAACAGGGTTGCTGCCAATTAAAAACATGTCATTACATGAAACAAAATAAAGTAAAAAAGTGGAATTAGCGTTCAACGGAATGAACTTACAATCGGAATGTCATATCAGGTGCGTCTGAGGAGGATGACGTGGATGCTAAATGGGGTGATCGCCTGTCACCTGGGTTCAGGGCTGCCACCATGTCACGATGCCACTCGGCAGATTGCATATGCCATTGTTGTGCTATGGCCCACCTATCTTCTGCGAGCTTGGCCGCTTCTTGTATTTGGACTTGTTGCATTTGCAGCTGCTCTTGCATTTTTTGCATTTGGGTCATGGACATATGGTGGAGCTCCTCCATCCTGCTCATCCAAGCGAACGTCTCATCAGGCATCGAACTAAAATGAGATGCCTGAGGAGGAGGAGGTTGTTCAGGAAACGGGACTGAATGCCTAGGCTCTGACCGGGGTGGATGTGTTGCTTCCTTCTTTGACTTGCGCATCCATTCCCCTCTAGTTTGGGTGATCCCCATTCGGTCCACTAATGAATTGTTTTAAATGTCATTGACGGACTCTTCAATTCTAGGTTCCGTCTTCGGGATGGGGACCCCTAACTGCTCAACGATACTCTGGATGAGCCAGTTGTACGGCAGTGACTTCGCCGAGTTGTTGAGCACCTCTTGCATGTGGCTCAGGATGATATATCCGATGTCCACCTTTTGTCCCGTGAACACCTTCTCTAGCATATAGAGATCCATGCTGGTAACAAGGTCTCGATGCCCATTCCGAGGCAAAATTGTGTACGTCATTATGAGGTGGATCAATCGGGCTAAGGCATTCAACTCCCTGCCCTTTGGCTTGCTGTACTCGGCAACCTCGGGATCCTGATGCAACAATCTAATCACCTCTAACCAACGTCCTTGTTTGACGAATGGTGGCGCCCGAGCCATATGATAATATTCATCGCTTGGCTCCTCCAACACACATCCAAGCATAATGTTGACATCATTGACCGTGAACCTAACCTCATGTCCAAAAATATATGTATGCACCTCTAATGGTTGGGTGGAGATGCTCAAATTTGCATAAAACAATCGTATAACTCGCTCGCAATAACTGCCCCTCATCCGGCACAACCCGGCTAACCCAGCAGCCTCAAGCATACGATCAATTCCCATCCCTGCGAATGAGTCCAAATCTACTATCTTGGACACAATAATTGTACGGTGTTGTATATCTTCTACGAACCGTGCTTTGCAATTCCGGTTCCAATATAGTTTCGACCTTGAACCCACTTGAACGGGTTGGAACGGGTCGCTGGAGCATCCGGCTTCTCCTTCTTCAGGCTCAGCGGTTTCTTCCACCGCCGCCACTACATCGGCTTCGAACGCCGCAGTTTGAACGGGTTCAACTACCTCCATCGTTGCCTTCCCACACTTCGAGGTCAATTTCTTAGTCCGGGATTGCATTCTGATAGTTGAGAGTAATTCACCAACCTGCAATATAATAACCCACACAACATGTATAAGTTAGTTTTTTTTTTTTTTTTTTTTTTTTTTGGCGTCCAGGCCAAAAGTGCCTGGACGCCGCGGAAATGTGTGACCGGCGCCGAAGACCCTCATAGAGACTTCGAAGAAACGCAGCAAATCTACCTCAAATCAACAGTCCATTTCCATTATCACAGACAACTATGAGAAAATCATCAACATATACACACAAATCTACCTCAAATCGTCGTCGGACGTAGCTCCTCTCCTCTCTTCGTCGCACGCAGCTCCTCTCCTAGTCGCACGCAGCTCCTCTCCTCGTCGCACTCCTCATCGCAAGTCTGTCGAGAGTTGCAGATTAGGGCTTGAAACTTGGGCGAAATTGGTTTAAGTATATATATATATATATTTTTTTATTTCAAAATCATTTTGGCCTGCACGCCGCGGCGTCCAGGCATACATGGTGGGGCCATCAGCTTTTTTTAACGGACAGCGATGGTGCATTTTTCATTTTCACATACGTTGGTGGTTAACTTGTTAGAAAACATACCACAGTGGTTGACTTATCATTGATCGCAAACCACAATGATTGATTTGTCATTTTCCCTAAAAATAAATTTTCGGGTTGGCAGCTTCAGTGGCCTTACGACCTCAATTTGCAATAATTAAAGATTCACGTGTCGGTTTTATTGGAGTGCTTAATAATTTGCCGGTGGCCCAAATTATGATAGAGACTTGTCCAAAGCCTTGTACAACGAAAATAAATGATATAACAAAATAATAAATTTTCTTTGACTGTCTAGACCCCTTGCAATATGAACTCTATTTATTTTATATTGTCTAAATTTTTTAGATTTTATAATTAGTTGCCTATTAGCTCTCTTAAGTAATTTTAAGTTTTTCTTAGCAAATTTCCTTGTCGGTTATATATGATTTACCTGGTAAAATACTGCAAGTACAATTTGTTCATTATTTGTTTTCGAAAAATTAACAAATCAATTATTGTACTTTGAGATCAATAATAAGTCAATTACTGAACAATTTAAACATTGAACTATAAAAAATAGACGAAGTAAACACTGCGATTATGTTTTCCGGTAAATAGCGTTGTCGTTCCTCTGCATAACGTTGTCTTTTCTCTGCACTTTTCGCAGAGAAAAGACAATTTTACTCTGCAGAAATATAACTTTTCGCTGCGGAAAGACAACGTTCCGCAGAGGAAAGTTATCTTTCCAAAGAGGAAAGTCTGCAAATAAAAAAAAAATCATTGTCGTCTTCGTAGAAAAACACAGGCAACACAAACAAGTTGTGATTCTCCCATAAACAATAAAACAATTCTAAATCATATAAAATCTAAAACATTAACATTGTTTTACAAAATCTTCTAAATTATAAAACTAAAAAAAATTAAAATCAACTTATACAATATTTTCTCAAATCTATTCTCTTTGGATCTTAACTCTTTTCCATTGAAAGTCTCTAAAATCACAAATTCTTGCAATTTTTTTCATTGGTATTAGCTCTTTTTCACTACGAGTTCTCATAAAGTTAACGGCTATATTTGCTCCATTCATTTCTTGTAGTTTAGTATTTAAGTTGTTAGGAAAAATTGTTCAATGGTTAGTTTATCATTGATTTTATAGCACAAGGATTGATTTGTTAATTTTCCTTTATTTTTCTTTTTTGTGTCATGCATAAGAAGAAGATGGAAAAAAGGGGGGACATGGTTTAGCAGTACAAAGAGATAAAGTTGAAAACAAAGAGAGCAGGGCTCTTGACGGACTTGATTGAAGAAAGTGATAGCATTTGTTGAAGATGTGTAAAATATAACCTTGATGCGTGATAACAATTTCAAAGATTAGTACAATAAATAAACATTAATAGAGTATGTGTACGCAACATCTATTAAATAGATATTTATAGAAAAATTAAGATAGTAATTGGATGTTAGTAGTTTTAAATAAAGGTATCACCTACTAATTGAAAAAAAGCTTATCATTCAATATAAAAAAATAGAACTGACAATTAGATTGAATTTAAAGAAAAAAAAACTTCAGACTTTTATTAAAGACCTAACTCATGATATAACTCATTGATTGATATAATTGATGTATTATTTTAATTATTTATAGAAATTATCTTAATTATTACATTAATTTTAATTAATGAGTGATATGGAAACACTACGATAAATAAGACGATAAATCTAAAATTACCCTTCATTAAAAACACGTGTATGCATAGTATCTCCTCTAACATCTCTTGCCAGATACACACATTATATAAATACTTAATAAACTATTAAGTGTTAAGCGTCTAATACATTAATCAGAGATGCTAAAAAAACATAAATTACTCATAAATAATTGAGGCTTTGAATTATTCATAAATTAAATAAAAAGGGAGTCATGAAATTTCAAAATATTGATTCAAAATGGGAACACAAACGTTGGGACAACTTCCGATTTGACAGTAGACAGCAAGTACTAACTTTGAAAAATAAATTAATAGCCCAGCGGTTGATGCAACGTGGTCCCTTTCAATTTTCACCGACAAGAAGGTATAGTTAATCAATCATAGTAATCTAATTTGGCTTTACATTACTCTAATACTATGCCTTAAATTCATATTAATACAGTAATAATATAGGGTCAGGAACCATCTATCTCAGTTGATGAGTGCTTGTGAACTGAACAATTTAATGTTATTAAACTAGGTAGAATTATTTACAATAAAAATTATTTCAATATATGAAAGCAATGTGCGTAGCATGATTTGTGGATACATAAAACATGCATGAAAGTTTATTATATAATTATTTATTAGTTTAACTATATCAATATTCTCGAATATTAAGTGTTAAATGCAAATTTATTGAGTGTAACCAAATCATACCATGTGTCAATAAAAATAAGAAGAACAAAGACAAAATAAAGTTTCAACTTTCAACCAACTGATCATATTTGATATTTCTATTGAAAATAATAAATTATGGTGCAATTGTACACATGCTAAGATTAAATGCAAAAGATGATAGATTTAGACTTATAGGTCTGTCTTGGGGTCTAAGTTCCATTCACACGTAATTCCCAATCAGTTCATTTTCCAAGTTATCTGGAAATCATGTTGTTGAAATTGAGTTTGGGTCCATCATCACTACCAGTGCCTCTGCCCTCCTCATCGCTGCCGGCGGTGAGCTCGCTGGTTAGGGAGATTCCGGGCAGTTACGGTTGGCCGGTACTCGGACCCTTGTCGGATCGGCTAGACTATTTCTGGTTTCAAGGTCCGGAGACTTTTTTTCGTAAGAGAATCGAGAAAAATAAAAGCACGGTGTTTCGAACAAATATTCCTCCGACCTTCCCTTTCTTCTTCAACGTAAACCCTAATATCATTACAGTCTTAGACTGCAAGTCCTTTTCGTATCTCTTCGACATGGAAATCGTTGAAAAGAAGAATGTTCTCGTCGGAGATTTCATGCCGAGTGTTAAATTCACCGGCGACATTAGGGTTTGTGCTTATCTTGATACTTCTGAGCCTCAACACTCTAAGGTATGTTTTGCACCTTCTCTGTGTAAAGTCCGGCCCTTTTGGCCCATTAAAAAAAAAAAACCTAAAAAAAAAAAAAAAAAAAAAAAAAAAAAAA
>CM039471.1:5764507-5809987 GCA_022433065.1 Begonia loranthoides
GCCGGATCGTTCCCCGTTCTGTCTCGGGTCCCCTTTGGGGCGTGACACTCTGCACAAGTTTGGATGTTAGGTAAAGTTGAAGTTTCAAAATCTTGCTTCACTACCTAACTTATGTTAGTAACATTATGAACACGACAGGTTTTGGAGATGATGTTTTGAGTGATTCTGCTCTGAACGATTTCAAAACAGAGATGTTTTATTTTTTACTGTCTAGTTATCGAACAAATCTTAAGTTTGGAGGGAGATTAAAGAAAATAATTGGTCAAATTTTTTATCGAACAAACATTGTATAAGTATTAGAATGTTTGCAAGAACATATGCAAGATATATCATCTCTTAATACTATTCTAAGGCCGGTTTCTGCTGATTAATTTGGTTTAATTAGATTTAATGTCACGACCCACAAGGTACCCGAGACAGAACGGGGAACGATTCGGCCCAAAAAGGGGCGAAATCATCCGACCCATTTCTCTTAATTTAAATTTTTGCAACAGCGGAAGACGAAAAATTTAATTTAATTATTTAGCCAGGGCCCAAAATATAATGGGCTTAACAGGTCCAAAAGCGATATCAGATAATAAACAAATATAATCCAATTAAAATAAAGACTGTGCGAAAAAGAAATTAAAGATTTAGGGTTACAGTCATCCAAACAAATAAAAGTACCTCACAAATGTCTCTCAAGAGGAAATATTAAAATATTAGAAATTTAACGAGGATGCCGGAGTTTATTCTTGACTTGGCAACTGAATGTCTGACAGATAACTTCCTGAAAATTTTATTTAAAGGGATGAGTTGACTAACTCAGTAGGGATTTAAAATTTTCAGAATTTAAAAGAAAGATTTTTATAAAACATGTATAACATTTAAGAATCACATTTTTATTTTATGTTATAAGCATTTTAAGAAATAAAGGCGATGCTCGGTGAAAGCGAAAGCCAATTAACACCCTGATCAGGTTTAGGGTTTTGCACCCAGGGACACGGCACATACAGCTGTCCCATTACTCTAGTTGCACTTTAGGGATTAAGACCCAAGGACGTTTCAAAAGAAACCCCCTGATTTCCATTTCAAACAAACAAACACATTCTGTACGGGGGAATGTGTGAAAATCTTTATAAAGTAAAAATTCGACGATTTATGAAAAATGATAGCATCATAAGATAATTTAGGGGACATTTCAAGATGATTAATTTTGAAACAAGATGGAAGAATAGTGCATAAAAATATAATTCCCTACCTCCAAATGGGTTATTTTAACCCAAGCCCAAATTCTCAAAATGTTTGCAGTATAGGATCCACCACTTAATCGAATGTTTGGGTACCTTCAATAAATTTAAAAAAATTTATTTGAGTGTTATTGGGTCAAAGGAATTTTCAAAATAACCTTAATTGGGCCCAACAAGGCCTTAGTCCATTTAGCCACAAAACTAGGCCAAAGCCCAGCCCAATATTTATACTACATCCCCAGGTCCAGTCCCATGGGTTTGCATTGTGAACTGCAGAGAGGGAGATTTAATCTTCCTCTCTTTGAAGATGATTCTGCAACTCGCAGAGCCAAAACGTCCAGTTCGATTCCTCAAGTGGACAAATCGTCTCTGGCCGAGACTCCCAGTCGCTCACTGGCTGAAAGGGTTCATCCAATAATATGTGCAGCGCGACTCAGTGTTAGCTGAGTCGTTAGCCGACGCACTACATCGACGAAAAGTGGCACAATGTGACTAGAAAATTTACCCAGATCATCCATTCAACAAGAATTTATACATAATCAAACAACTCAGTTCAAAGGCCGAATTTGATAGCTAATTCATATCCCAAAATCCAGGCCAACACAGCGAACAGAGACGAAATTCGATTTTAAAAAAAAAAGAGATTGATTTTCCATACCTTAAATTTTACAACTTCCGATTCCTTGGAGAATTTCTTCACTGTCCAAGCCTCAAACAACTCGAAAAGATCATAAATTCTACACCTTTCAAAACAGAATCATTTATTTGAATTGGTTCTGTGAAGGACCGAAGTAAAATTTGAGGGGGAAGGGAGGAGTCGACTTACCCATCGAAGAACACCAATGGAACTTGAAACTTTGGTCTCTTTCGTCCGCCGGCAAGGACTTTAATTTAATCGGAGTTACGTCCTCCGATCTGAAGGGGATAAACATCCCATTAACAAGGTAGATTTGAAGAGGAAACAAACTTAAAACTCGAAATCGGACTTACCAGAGAGAGGCTTGCACCGAGAGGGGGATCCGTTCGCACGTTGGAGGAGAGATCAAAAATTGGAGGGGAGTCGAGTCGTTTGATTCTCCTTCCTCAGCTGCTGATAAAAGGGGAACTTCTTCCCCAAATCTCGGCAGGCAGATTGGGGAAGAAGTTTCAAAAAAATGTTTTATTAAATTTTTTTTTTTTTTTTTTTCTATGGGTTGGGCATCAACGGGCTGGATTTTACATTTAATGATCCTCAAAATACAATTTCCTTCACTACCAAAACCAAGAAAAACTTTTAACAAAGTAAATTCTCTCTTTGATTCTATCATTTTTTCTTCTTGGAAACAACCAGTATTAGTAGATATGTAAATGGGCTTTGATCACGAATCTTACTTTTCACTGTCTTCGTTATTTACGAGTCTCGGGAAATCATTCAAGCGTAATTAACGTGTCGAGAATATTGACAGAAGTTGAAAAATGGGATTGAAAGTTACACTTTCTGGACCAGAAAATAACAAGATGATCAATTTTTTTTCTCTTTTTGTTTTACCCCAGCATCTAACTTTTATAATCTATGGGTGATAATCAAGTCTTTCGGTAAAGATTGACTTTCAGGCACTCGTGCTAGTGGTCCACTGGTCCTAGCTTTTTTTGGGACCATTGTCCTGGCTAGCTCTGGATCATTTTATTCCGTACATAGTAGTATCTCTTTGCTAACAAGGAAAATAGTGGTGACATAAATGACATCACGCTTTACCATACTAATCAATCCATGCTTAATTACATCGGTTTCAGGATGTGGATTATGATTTTCCACTTTGTTTTATAAGAATAATGAAACGAAATATATTAAGAAATAATTCTGATATCATGAATTAGTTAAATTTTTTAAAAATTTTAGAATTAGATATCGAGATCAAATCTTCATGTGATATCACATATAAGTCAGAATACTGTAAAGTTTGATTAATTTTGAATATAAACGGTAATTCCTTTTTATACATTGAAGGGAATGTTGTAATAAATGAGGAAGATATTTAATAAGGCGATCCACCTCATTTAACAATGTGAATTTGAGAATAGTGTCTCTCTCAAGTCGGTCGAGTGTTCTCTCCCTTATCAATGTCGTTGTCCCTTTTCCATGTTATAAGTTGAACATTTTTCTCCTCTTTGCAATCCCATTTTACAGAGAAAAACGAGTCCTTCATTGAGGAAGCTCAGGTTGTCGATGAACATTTCAGATTGTTAAAATTAACCAATTGGATTACTGAAGTTGGAAGTTGGACTTTCAGATGTTTTGTGAGTTATAAACTTGAATTTCCATTTGTTGAATATAAAACCCTACCTCTATTGAGTTTAGTCAATTCACCCTAATGACATTTTCCTCAGATATTAGTTTGGAAGTTGCCAATGTTGGAGTGAGTGAGTTAGACAGTTTGTCTATTTCCATTTTCCTCAGACACTATTTTCCTCAGATTTATTTTTCTATGTATATTTTGGTACAATTGTTGTTATTTAGATATTTATACTACTACATTATCATGATGTCACTTATAGATCTTTGGATCAACAAAGTTAGTTGAGCCCTGGCTAGAATTATATTTTATTTAAATCTTCTGCTGCCTAAATAAGTTTTAAAAGCTAAAAGAGTCTAGTAATTCAGTCTGTTTTCAGGTCGAGTCGCTACCCGTTCTATCTTTGGTCCCCTCTGGGTCGTGATAAATGTTTTGGAAGAATTTACAGTTGTGAACTGACAACTTATTGTTAGTCACACTAAACACTAAAAAATTGTATACACTAACATCACCCCTCAATCACAAGGATGAAGAACGCTGAGATTATCACTTAATGTAGAGACAAACAGAGGCTTGGTGAGACCATCAGCAAATTGAGTGATCGAAGAATGTTATGGAAGAATTTATAGTTGTGAACTGACAACTTATTGTTAGTCACAATAAAAACTAAAAAATTGTTTACACTAACATCGCCCCTCAATCACAAGGACAAAGAACACTGAGATTATCACTTAATTTAGAGACAGACAGAGGCTTGGTGAGGCCATAAGCAAATTGAGTGATCGAAGGAGTGAACTCAATAGTAAATTCCTGATGAAGCATCTTTTCCCAAATAAAATGAAAGTCGATCTCTATATGCTTTGATTTAGAGTGAAGCATCGGATTTGAAGTCATATAGGTAGCACTAATATTATCACAATAAATAACTAGACACTTAGAATCGTGAAATACAAGTTCGTGTAACAGGGACTGAAGCCAAATCACTTCGGAGGCACTGTTTGTAACACTTTGATACTCTACCTTTGTACTGGAGTAGGAAACAACTTGTTGTTTTACAGAGGACCACGAGATTAAATTTGCACCAATGAAGACACAATAGGAGTTGGTACTGTGATGATCATTAGGGCGAGTAGCCCAGTCAACACCTGTGAAGTATCGTATATCTAGAGACGAAGAAGATTGGAACGATAAGGAGTAGGAGGATGTGCCTTTCAGATAATGGAGAATACGCTTAAGTGCTTGCCAGTGAAGGTCAATTGGGCAGTGCATGAATTGGCAAATTTTGTTTATAACAAAGGAGATGTCAAGCCGAGTAAGGGTGTAGTATTGAAGACCACCAACAAGATTGCAAAAAAACCAAGCCATCCTCAAGAGGTGGTCCAGACTGCTTAGAAAGTAACAAACTTGTGGCCATCAGAGTTGACATGGGGTTACAGTCAAACATATTTGCCCGTTAAAGAATATCTGGTATATAATGTGATTGATTTAGCAAAAAGCCTAAAGAGGAATAAGATATGTGAACCCCAAGAAAATAGTGCAATAGGCCAAGGTCTTTAATTGCAAATTGAGAATGAAGATAACAGAGAAGAGTATCGACCAATGTTGAAGAATTATTTGCAACTAGGATGTCGTCGACATAAACCAACATGATGACGACAGAGGATACAGACTTATAGACAAACATAAAGCTGTCAGCCTTGGAAACATAGAACCCCCACTTAAGCAATGCTGATGGTAGCTTCATATACCAGGCTCAAGGAGGTTGTTTTAACCCATAAAGAGACTTGTGTAGTCCGCAAACCATGGTCAGATTTGCAGAATTAGAGAAACCCAGGGGTTGTGCCATATAGACATTTTCAGTAAGATTGCCATGGAGAAAGGAATTGGAGACATCAAGTTGCCAAATATCTTAACCAAAGGAGAGAGAGAGAGAGATAGTAAAAATTTGATGGTCTGAGGCTTGACAATAAGGTTGAAAGTTTCATCATAGTCAATATCAGTCGTTTGATCATACCCTTTGGCCACCAGACGAGCCTTGAACTGGTGTAAGGAATCATCATCATTTGATTTGCTCTTAAACAACCACTTACAGCTAATCAAACATTGTCCATGATAAAGGGGAACCAAAGTCCAAGTATTGTTTAGTTTGAGAGCTGTAATCTCAACAACCATAGCATCCATCTAGTATTTATGATTTGATGCATGTAGAAAGGTTTGTGGCTCAAGAACATCAACACTAACAGATGCATTAAAGATCTTGGATTTGAAAACACTTGATTTTGATCTTGTCTGCATTGGGTGTGTGTAGTAGGACAATCTGTATGTCCAAGGTTGGGAAGCGGAACATAGGAAGTAGAGGAGGATGAAGATGAGGTCGAGGGTGAAGGGGAGGCATTTGAATGTGTAGAGGGAGAAGACGGAAGTGGAACACAGGAACAGGAAGCTCAAACGAGGAGGAAGAAGTGGGAGGTGAAGATGTCACAACCTGGCCCCTGATTCCCTAGGGAATTGCGTCACGAACTAGATTCTCTCCTCGAAGAACGATCACACAAACTCACTCGCAGCGAAAACTCATCAATCACACACACATGCGCTTGAGCAATTGAGCCACATAAATAAAATTCATCAAAACAGGAAAGTTGTACACTATTATTTATTTACAAAACAATATCCAAATTTATTTTACAAACATGGGTGGAATTAAAACTAAATACATCAAAATAAAAACTCAAACTATATCACTGGTCATATACTGTGTAAATCATTAGTCTAACTACCTTTTTGCTCTAGACCTGCTACTACTTATTCTTGAAACATCATAAATAGAACTGTGAGCTTTTTTAGTACAGTAAGAATCATAATCTAAGGATCCAATAAACCATACAAATATCACAACTAACCATGTACTAAGCCCAATATGATTAGTCCTCATATCCATAACTTCCAACGTTCAATTTTTGATTAACTCTCATGATCACATATCCTATGTTCTATGTTTATCTAGATCTTTAGATATTCTAATTAATATCTCAACTATATGATACACTTCTTTATGTAATAAGTGTTCAGTGCATATGTAGAAATGTTTAGGCCTATGATTTAGATAACCATAGCCTACATTTCCCAATTCTCATGTGCATTTTCTCTTTATGCATAATTTAATTCTCATACGTTTTTAATTATTATTAAATACTTTCAACTTAAACCTCATGTACTATTCCAAATAAGCATTACTGAACTCTATAGAATACTTACTCTATAACTCTTTCTACTTTCCAACTTGATTTTCCCTATTAAGGAAATCATATTCTGTTATGGTCTATCTATCACCATTACGATTTAGACATTGCCAATTAATGCATAATTTCGCAAACTATTTCATGGTGTTCTATGGTTATTTTGTCACCAACGTTATACATCTCTATTATGTGTATAATCTCAAGCTATCCAGCTATCTAGACCTTTACAATATATGTCTATTATAAACTATACCTTAACCGCATAACCATATATATGAAGGACTTACTTATTTCTAAACATTTCTAATCAATGCGTTTCTCATTCTGTTTAGACATTTTTATTTAACATCTATCACAAACTATTTAGACATTTATAATTAATTGTATCACCAATGATCCCTCTATATGAATGAGTTCCTCAACATGATGCATATATCAATGCCTAAACTTATGATATAACATATCATAGCCTAGATACCATGACAATTCATCTCACTTTGTCATCCCATGACGCACAATTATGCAATAAATGGATATGAAATGCATACCACAACTCTCCTTTCACAATGATGTAGTGATAATGTGAATCAATGCAATGCTCCATTTTATATTAAATAGTCATATTGCTTAACAAGTACCATTTATTAACATGTACGTGAATGTCAACATTTATGTGACTATTAACATGAATTATCATACATCATCGTATGTAAAGTCTCACACAACCATGAAACCCCATTATACTGGTTACTGTCTTCAATAGGTGTCTCTATAAATATAATAAATCTCCAGAGGGCTAGAGATTTTCAACCTAATGGGAACTCACATTCACTCCCCTTCTATTTCTTACTTTACATACATCATATAATACATAGTTTGGCGAGGTATTTTGGGTTCCTCTATGACCAACAATACTGTCTGGATAATATTTTCATACGTATAAATATTTTCTTATGCATGATTTGACATTTTTACTATGCATATATTGAATGCATAAAATACATACTAATAATGCATGTAATATGAACTATGCATATTTTTTTT
The DNA here is from genome assembly GCA_022433065.1 of Begonia loranthoides. NCBI lineage: Eukaryota > Viridiplantae > Streptophyta > Magnoliopsida > Cucurbitales > Begoniaceae > Begonia > Begonia loranthoides. The sequence continues at coordinate 5,772,293 of CM039471.1, forward strand.
ATTAAACACACAATAATGATGCATGATATGGTCTCATACATCTATCTAGACATGTTCTATCTATGTCTCAATCATCTCCAAAAATGGTTTATACAATAAGTAAACAAATGGTTAAAAACCTAAGGAAAATATTCCAAAAATACAAGGTCTGGTCAACAGCCCCCCCAACCATAGTCGTCTGCTCCATTGTAATTTCAAGACAAACACGGCAAAATATGAATTCTGGTCGACCGTAGTTTTCACAATTTCAACCTCGCATTGTTGTCGTTCACTTTTGATTGTCCGCTCCTTTGTTATTTTCATGTTCGGTCAACCACATTACAACCTCGGTCGACCAAAATTGGTCCAGATTGCTATTTTCTTCATCTCCCTCAAACCAAATCCATTCAAAATCATTCCAACTTAATATTCACTCATCTTAGGATCATCAAATAGATAACTTAATCTATTTAAACACACTCATAACCAATGTAATGATCAAATATCATTACTATGATATATTTTCATTATTTTTATCACTTAACTCACATCCAATTTATACCAAAACAATAATAAACTATTCTAGGATTGTAATCACATTATATCATTATCTAAATGGATATTTAAGTCTATTTAAACTCATTCAAGCCTAACACTTTATTCATACTTTCCTTTTCTATTCCCAAAACATTGACAAATATTCATGCTTCCACTAAAGCACTACTATTAAATTTAACCAACATTAAGGAATTCCATAAGCTTGGATTATATTTAACCAATCGTCAACCAAATTAGACAACCTCACCATTACTTATTATTATAAAGTTCCAAAAGGTTCAATTCATAATCAACATTCCACCAACTATGATTAACATCATGATATTTCTCAATATATATATCCATTAATTCAACCAATCAAACCAACTACAATATCACATCTTTCTTTCAATCATTTAAACCAAATCAGACTAAATTCATCAATGACTAATAACATGTCATCCATGAATTTTACATATAATCTCTTAAAACATCTTCTTCCACCAAAACTATGCAATATTTAGTATAATTTATAAATTACCAAGATTAAAGTTCTTACCACTTGAAGATCACTTAATTTTCACTTCTTCCTCTTGATTTTAGGCTCAAAAGAATCCTCTTGGAGAGAGAAACATTTTTCTTTAAAGGGTTGAGAACCAATTCTTCTTCCTTCCCTTTCTTTTTCTTCTTCCCTCTTTTCCCTTCTTTTCTCCTTCTCTTCTTTCTCTCCTCTGTTCCAGCACGAAATGAGGCTGCTACTCAGCCAATTCGCCTCTTTCTAGGGAGATCTTGGGGTAAAATTACCCTTTTATCCCTTTTGTCCTTTGATTTTTACTATTTTACCCTTAATTCCATGGAATTTTACCAAAATACTATAGTTAAATATCCTTAACTACTTTTAGCTTAACCTAATCACTCTAGCCTAGTTCTAAGCTAATTCCTATCATTATCATAATTAATCATGATTAATTAACCTTAATCATCCACTAATTATGCCTTAATCACATAATTAATAACTAATCCCCAAGTGACACATGTCATAAACTCAATGGTTGTCCAATTTTATTACATGGCTACATATGTCAATGTACTATGAACATTTCTTCTTTTATAAAATTCTCCAAAATTTCACTCTAAAGCTCTATGTAAAAACATTTCCCAAAACAATGCAATTTTGGAATCATCCAACTTTAAAAATGCATAACTTTTATTGCTTACATTCAATTCTCTTCAATCCAAAGCCATACACTTCATTTATGCATCTAATTTATGAATATGGTTTGAATTTATAATTATCATAACTTCTTCAATTAGTCACAAATAGTGATTATGCTCATTTATAGCACATTTATCACTTTCATGCATAAATTCATATCTTAATGAGCATACCTCCAATTGATCTAATCTCATTACCATTTCATAGTCTAAGGTATCTACCATTATACCTATTTTTAGTTTGGAAAAAATACCTTCAATTGGTTAGTCAATTGCTTCTTTAAAGTCATCTTCTGACTTATTATCACTTAATCATATTTAATTATAGTAAATATGATTATTAGGGTTAATCCCTAATCCTGGTCATCACAGAAGATCAGGAGATTGATCAAATGAAAATATAGATTCATGAAAGATAACATGGCGAGTTATATAAACGCAAGAAGTGGAGATGTCGTAGCATAAATAACCCTTATGATGATTACTGTAGCCAAAGAAGACATATTGAGAGGAGTGAGGTTGTAGTTTGCGGTGGGTATATGGACGTAAACATGGATAGCAAAGACAACAAAAAATGCTAAGGATAGAGTATGGAGGGGAATGATGAAACAAACTATCATAAAGAGATTTGTTATCTAGAACAGAGGAGGGCAGCATGTTGATAAGTAGAGCTACAGTAGAGAAGGCAAAAAGCCAGAACTTAAGAGGTGTGTGAGAGTGATACATAAGGGATAAACTCATCTCAACTACATGTCTGTACTTATGTTCCACACAGCCATTCTAGGCCAGTGTGTTTGGATAAGAAATTTGATGGATGATACCCTTGGAGATGAGAAAAGGTTTAAATGAACAAAATTCACCACCCCGTCTATCTGAATAGATTTAATGCAGATATTGAAATGAGTTTGAATCATTGTATAGAAATTAACAAAGGATTGAAGTGCTCGGTCTTTTGTTTTTAGAGGATATAGCCAAGTGAAATGGCTATAATCATCTATAAATAAGATGAAGTAACGAGCACCTGTAAAAGAAATTTCCAGAGAAGGGCCCCAGAGATCACTATGAATGAGCTAAAATAGAGACGAAGCTTGAGAAGAAAAAATGGAAATTGGAAGACAATGTGATTTACTTAAGTTGCAAGCAGTACAATGGAAATTAGATTTGTCTAAAAAGGAGATATTACAATTTGAAAGAACATGTTTAACAGTAAATGAAGATGGATGACCCAGCTGAGAGTGCCAAAGTTCCAGAGGAGAAACTGATGACGTTGACAGAAGAGCAGCTGAAGGAGATAGCATCATCGGAGACAGGGAGTAGAGGCCACAGTGAACATTACCTTGGAGAATGGTCTTCTTAGAGTGACGATCCTTAACAAGAAAGAAAGAGGGATGAAATTCAATAGAAACATTATTATCACTACAGAGTTTATGAACACTAATAAGTTTGGTAGTCGAAGATGGAGCATGGAGAATATGGCGAAGATGGAGAGGTTAAGCACAAGAGTGAATAGTTGTAGTCCCAGCATTAGAGATGGAGAAGGGTGTACCATTTGCAGTAAGAATGTGTTATGGACTAGTGTAAGAAGCCGCAGACTGAACGTCATGCTGATGAGGAGTGAAGTGATGAGCGGTACTTGAATCAAGGAGCCACATGTTCGGTGAAGATGACGGGTTGGGAGGAGCGTCCAAAAAGTTAGAAGAGGAGCCTTCTGTTGAAGAAGTAGCCAAGTGAAAGGAACGAGGAGGAAGCTTGAGGGCAGCATTGAGAAGATGATAGCAGATGGCAGCGGTGTGACCAAATTTATGGCAGATTTGACAATTGGGTTTATGAGATGTGGGTTTCCTCAGACGCCATTATGAGGAGCCGAAGCCAGTTTTCCAAGGATGCCAGAATACGGAGGAGAAGATCATGTGTAGTTATTGAAAGTTTGAGAGCGCGAATGTGGAGCTAGATAGTTCGGTTTCAGTTGTCGGCCTTAATGAAGAAAGGAAAAATTGGCTTGAAAGGAGTTCATAGGAGAAACTATATTCTGCTTGTCGAATATAACCTCTGGGAAGAGAGCATACTGGAAGATTTGATTAATTTTGAATATAACCTCTTTTACACACTAACAATATAGATCAATGAGAAATGTTTCGATTGCATAAACAATCAAATTAAGTTAGAATTAAGCGTTGAAATTTTGAAATAAGTTACTATTTTGAGAAAATATAATCAACTATTTTTTGTCACCATCTTCACTGCAGGTGAAAAGCTTTGCCATGGACATCCTAAAACGGAGCTCCAAGACCATGGTTGCAGAGCTGACAGCAAACCTCTCCACCATGTGGGATACAATTGAAACCAACGTCTCGAAGCAAGGCTCGGCCAACTTTTTGATCCCACTACAAGAGTTCATTTTCAGGTTTCTCACCAAAAGCCTGATTGGAGCAGACCCTTCAACCTCGCCGGAGATTGAAAAATATGGCTTCGCCTTTCTTGACGGCTGGCTTGCTCTCATGATCCTCCCGACAACCAAAGTCGGATCTTTTCAGCCTTTCGAAGAAATCTTCTTCCATTCTTTCGCTTACCCATTTGCATTAGTAAGTGGAGGTTACAAAAAGATGTACGAATTTATCGAAAAGGAAGGTAATTGAGTTCACTGAAATAGTTTAACTAGTTCCAGTTAAAATGATCTACTTCATCTTCATCATTTTTTGGGGTGTAGGTAAAGAAATACTGAACAGAGGGGAAACTGAGTTCGGGCTGAGTCGACAGGAAACTATTCAAAACCTACTTTTTCTGCTGGGATTCAATGCCTTTGGCGGCTTTTCTGTGTTTCTACCGACATTGATGAATACGGTGATAAGTGACAAAGGATTGCAGCAAGAGCTGGTCCGAGAAGTGAGGGAAAAGGGTGACTCGCCACTGAGTTTGAACTCGATAAAGGAAATGAAACTGGTTCAGTCGGTCGTCTACGAAACACTCCGGCTCAACCCACCGGTTCCTCTCCAATTCGCCCGAGCCAGGAAGGATTTCCTACTGAGTTCGCACGACTCGGTCTACGAGATCAAAAAAGGGGAATTGCTCTGTGGGTATCAGCCTCTGGTTATGAAAGACCCGAAAGTTTTTGAGGAGCCCGACACTTTTAAACCGGACCGGTTCATGCATGCGAAGGGGGCGGAGTTACTGAGTTATGTGTTCTGGTCGAATGGGCCAGCCACGGGATCACCCAGCGTTTCAAATAAACAGTGTCCGGCCAATGACTACGCGCCTCTCGTCGCCCGTTTCTCCTTGGCCTACATCTTTCAAAGGTACGACTCGATTACAGGCAGCTCAGGTTCGATCACAGCCGTTGAAAGGGCAAAATGAGAACCTGAATTGGATCAATCAGCAGCATATATAATAACTTCACTCCCAGTTTCTACTGTATTGTATGTCTTACCTTCTCTGTGTTGCACCGGAAGAGCATTGGTTGGGAATGTATCGATAACAGGCCTGCCAATTTGGATTTGGCTGTCAATCAGTACAGGAAAACAAATTCAATCGAATAAAATCTGGCTGTAATACTTGTTGTTTCAAGAGTCGAACGATTGGAGTGAAAAACTTCAAAATTCACTTTGCTTGAGACATACAATTAATTCCTCTGCTCTTTTTGAGGCGCTTGTCCATCTTTACCAGCTCAAAAACTTGGGAAAAAGTGATTAGGATAGCCTTTGGTTCACTATGCAGTTTGAACATTCCTCTGCATCTGACTGCCAGGCTTACTGGCTCCTTCTTTCCATCCTCTGCTTCGAGCTCTCATCTCCCACGTTGCACTCAGTCTCTTCTGAGCTGCTAATGCTTCCTCCACTTTTTCCCTTGCTTCTTCGCATGTTTCCATCCCAGAATTGCACTTGTCGGCTTCCTTTTGATACTGAGATGTTATCTTCTTGGCCTCTAGAAGAGCCATGTCAGCTTGCCGTTGGCTTTCTAGAGATTCGGCTTCTCGTAACTTTAATTCCTCCGACATCAGCTCTAAGACATTCTTTTCGGAGTCTTCATGGACCTCCAAATCGTGCTTTGTACAGTCTGCAAAAATATGTGTCCAAGGATTAGTGCGAGGAAATATATGTTTAAGGAACTTCATAGGCAGATCTAATATTCAGAATAGTAAATCTCAAATGCTAATTAACAGCAGGACTAGTTTGAACAAATTAAATATATTCCATTATAAGTGAATGGAAAAACATCGTGCCAAAAAGTTAATGCTTCTATGATTGACTAAATGAATAATAGTCCCATAATAAATTTAATTACATCAAATTAGCGGAAGAATATCATGAAAATATATATAGAATTCGTGAAGAGGTGATGCTAATCCTCTACCTTTTTACTAGTGAAGTTACTAAATATCTACTTTCCATTCACAATATTGTAGATGCTACTACTCTACAGGATCTAGTATTTTAGCTTGACTGAAACTTGTAAGCAATAGCTAATTATACAACATTTAATAGAAGGCAAAAGAGAAAATCCAAGGACCCTCCGAAAGAATGTTGACTAGTATGTGTATGACTATATCACAGTGAATGCTTAGTCCTTGACATTTCAATTATCAAAGGAAATGGAAAACAAATTAAACACACTGCTCAACGTGGAGGAATCCATAGTCGAATTTTAATTGTACTTTCTTCTCCAGTTTAATCGATCTGATACATCCTATAGCTATGTCGATGTGACATTGAAACTTTCCACCGAAAGAAAAGAAGCACAATCACGAAAAAGAAATAAGTCGGCGAAATCCATCATAGATCAAAGTAAACATTAAATCTGTAAAGTAGAATAACAACAGAGCAAATTCTAAAAGATAATCTTTTTTATTCAAACTGAAAAATATTCTAGGCTATGTATATAGCCATACAAAGCAAAACAAACCAAACGAAAAATAAGGAAACCACTTTTAACAAGAAGACCCATTCTTTAGCTAACATCCCCATAAAAAGCTGAAATTTATTTGCTTAACTTTGACTAAATCCTTACATCCTCCCTTAAACTAAAAATTGAAAGTATTTAGTTTAAATTATTCCCATCATAGACTCCTAGCATCGCACGCAGCTTCAGAAAAACATCTAGTTTGAGAGGTTTTGTCATCACATCAGCTATTTGCTCCAAAGTGTTGCAGTGAACCAGCTCTATAGTACCTGCCTAGGTGAGCTCTCGAAAAAAATGAAAATGAATATCTATATGTTTACTGCGACCATACATTACTGGATTTCTTGAGAGTTTAATAGCAGAACTACTATCACAATAAATAGTAATTTTTTCTTGTTGAGTCTGATCGAGTGATCTAAACACCATTTTTAACCAAATGGTCTGACAAACATAATATGTTGCAGCTATAAATTCCGCCTCCGTGGAAGACAAACTTACAATTGGTTGTTTCTTAGAAGACCATGATACAGCTCCTGAACTATTCTGACGTACTTTTTCTTTCATCCAAGTCATCGGCATAATCATTGTCAGTATAGGCTATAAGTTCATCACTTCCTCCCTTCTTGTAGAAAATACCATACTTAATTGTTCCCTGCAAATGTCTGCATACTCTTTTTGCTAGCTGTAAATGAAGCTTAGTGGGATTATCCATGTACTTGCTTAAAAGACTTACCGCAAACATCATGTCTGGATGAGTCGCTGTGAGATACATGAGAGATCCCACAATTTGTTTGAAATAAGTTTTGTCTATCTTAATTCCTCCTCATCCTTGAAAAGCTTGAAACCAGAGTCAATTAGAGTTTGAACAAAATTGTTTTCATCCATTTTAAAATGTTTCAGTATGTCCTGAGCATACTTTCTTTGACTAATGAAGACGCCATCCCAAGGCTGCAAAATTTCAAGACCAAGAAAATACTTCATTTTGCCAAGATTAGTCATATCAAACTCATGCTTCATTGAGTTTTTAATTCAGCAAACATCAACTCATCATTTCCTGTGAAAAGAAGATCATCAACATATAAACTTACAATTAACATGTTGCCCTTGTTGATTTTGACGAAGAGAGTATGCTCGTAATCACATTTTTGAAAACCTTCCTTTGTAAAATATGTTTTGATACAGTTGTACCAAGCACGTGGAGCTTGTTTAAGTCCATAAAGTGCTTTCCTCAACTTGTATATCTTCTCCTCCTTTCCCTCTTGAATATAACCACAAGGTTGGTCGACAAAAACATCTTCAAGTAATTCTCCTTGTAAAAATGCAGACTTCACATCTAATTGATGAATAGGCCATCCTTTTTGAGCAGCAACAGCGATTAGCAATCAAACAGTCTCCATACGAGCCACGGGAGCAACTACTTCAGTGTAATCTATTCCATATTGTTGAGCATACCCTTTTACTACCAATCTTGCTTTGTACTTATCTACTTCTCCTTTTTCATTAAGTTTGGTCTTGTAAACCCACTTAACGCCAACTGTTTCGGCTCCTTCAGGTAGATCGATTAACTCTCATGTACTATTTTTTTTAATTGCCTCCATCTCAACATCCATGGCTTTTCTCCATTTTTTATTTCTTACAGCTTCTTCATAGGTAAGAGGATCAGTAGAAACTGCATACATAGCAAGAAACATTTCTTCTTCATCAGACAAATCTTCACCAGTGACATAATCTTTCAACCAAATTGATTTCTTCCTATTCCTCCCTTCAAAATAGGCAGGAGAAACACATGGAGGAATTGAGACAAGAGTAGGATGCTCTAGTGTATAACAGTCAGAGATAGTCTCTTGATTTGATGGAAGATTCTCTTGTGCAGCAACAATATTTTCTTCTCTACATGGTTCTTCAGCTACTTTGTTTTCATTTTCTTCTCATTCCAGCTCACACAAATTGTTTGCTTCGTACTGCTTATCTTAACCCCATTTTTCATTTTCTTCAAGTACTACGTCTCTACTCACTATAATCTTTTGTGAGATAAGATCATAAAGCCTGTATGCCTTTGATTCTCCACTAATGCCAAGAAAAACACACATCAAACTTTTCCCATCCAGTTTAGTTCTTGTACTATCAGGAACATGAACGTGACATACGCTGCCAAAAATTCTAAAATAATGAACCAACGACCTTACTCCCCTCCAAGCTTCTTCTGGCGTCATGTCCTTTACTATCAAAGTTGGGCTAAGATTTAAAATATGCACTGCCCAATTTACAGCTTCTGGCCAAAACATATTAGGCACTTTTTTTCCAGATAACATGTTGCGAACCAGATTCATAATGGTGCGATTTTTTCGTTCTGCAACTCCATTCTGTTGCGGTGAATATGCAGCTGTTAATTGCCTTTGTATTCCATGTTCATCACAAAATTTGTTAAATTCTCGAGATGTAAATTCTCCTCCACAATCTATATGTAGACCTTTGAGAGACACGTCGGTTTGTTTCTCAACATATATCTTGAAACTTTTAAAAACATCAAAAGCTTCTAATTTTTCTGCTAAGAAATAGTTTTTCGACTATAATCATCAATAAAAGTAATTAAATACCTTTTATTACTATTTGAAGTTGGCTTAATTGGCCCACAAATATCAGCTACAAGATTTGAGAAGCTCTCCTAGAACTTTTTACTGGAAATGGATCTCTTTGTTGTTTACCCACCAGACAATCCTTGCATAAATTTGTAGGAGACTTTAATAATGGCAAACCATTTACCATTTGTTTTTGCTGCAAAGTTTGCAAACCTTTAAAACTCAAATGTCCAAACTTGCAATGTCAAAGTGCAATACATCTTCTGTAGCTATGTTAAAATAAGATGATGCAATGGGCAAACATATAGCATGCAGAATAAACATGCAATTCACATACATATTTGCTTTTATTATCAGACCTTTGTTGGGATGATATATTTTGCATTGCTTGTGTTGAAACAAAATAGCCAGCCCTTTTTCTTGTAATTGTCCAAGACTTAGCAGGTTGTTCTCTAGATCTGGGACATAGAAAACTTCTGAGATGACACTAATAACTCCATTAATTTTCAACCAAACATTAGCCTTCCTGTTGACAAGTATCTTGGAATTATTGCCCAGCTTTACTGATTTAGAGAATTTGTCATCAAAATCTGAAAACATCTTTCTTTTCCCCCACATATGATTACTGCATCCAAAGTCAAGAAACCATGTGTCTATTTTATGTTGCTCTTCTTCTTCAACATAAGCCATTAACAACATTTGCTCCTGACTTTTCTCTTGACTTTTTGCAAAATGTGCCACTCCTTTCTTCCCAGTTGGACATTCCCATTGAAAATGCTCAAGATTGTGACAAGAGTATCATTCTATGGTTGTTTTGTCAAAGCTTGGTTTGTTTCTTCCATGGCCTCTGCCTCTAAAATTCTCACGACCTCTTCCTCGTCCTGCATATTGGTTTCTTCCATGAGTTACGTTTAGAGCATGTTCTTCTTCTACAATATTACTCATGCGTTGTTCACACACCAGTAAGCTGCTTTGCAATTCATCCAAAGATACAGTGCTAGTATCTATAGATTCTTCAACAGAATACACAACATAATTGAATTTTGGTGTCATTGATCTCAGGATCTTCTCCACAACAACAAAATCTTTCAAATCTTCACCATTCGCCTTCATCTTGTTAGTAATAACAAGAACACAAGCAATATATTCGTTTACAAATTCTCCTTCCTTCATGTGGAGAATTTCATACTCCTTCTGTAATGCTTGCAAGTTGGCACGCTTTACTCGTGATGTTCCTTGATATTTCTTCTTCATGGAATCCCAAAGATGCTTTGATGTGACTTTGTTGATGATTGTTTCCAAAATAGAACAATCCAATGCTTGAAATAGATAGTTCTTGGCTTTAAGATCCTTCAAATTTTGCTCTTCATAAATTTTCTTTTGTGCATCAGTTAGAGTCGCGCCTTCTGCAGTTGCAGAAACTCCATTTTCTATCACACCCCAATACTCCTTTGATCGAAGGAAATTCTCCGTGAGCATCACCCAATGATTATAGTGACCATCAAATTTTGGTACTGCTGGTTGAACAAAAGTACCTCTGTTGCCATGCTTTGTCCATTATCTTCTTAGAAGACTGCAGCTCCTAATAAGGCTCTTGAATTGCTCTGATACCAATTGTAAAGTAGAATAAAAACAGAGCAAATTCTGAAAGATAATCTTTCTTATTCAAACTTGAAAATATTCTAGACTATGTAAATAGCCGTACAAAGCAAAACAAACAAAACAAAAAATAAGGAAACCACTTCTAACAAGAAGACCCATTCTTCAGCTAACATCCCCATGAAAAGCTGAAATTTATTTGTTTAACTTTGACTAAATTCTTACAAAATCAACCAAATTATGATGAAATGCGGTGCAAAACCAAAAATATCCAAAAGAATAAACAAATAAACAACCTAACAGGAAGAAATTCAGTATCATTTCGTCATTATAATGTTAAAAATCAAACTACCTTTGGGGATTGAGAAGACGGGCTGAGAGGAACAATCACAACGAGAAGGAGAGCAAGAAGAAGAGGATGACGAGTCGCTAACAGCCGCAAGACCTCCGAAAAAATGCCAGTAGAGAGGTGGGCCAAGTAGATATCCCGCAATACACAGCGAGATCAAACCCAATGCCATCTTTATCAGATAGGGATAACAAGAACCAGAGAGATTCAAAGCCATCTTTCTACCTCAATGTAGCAGAAAGCGTATCAGCGTTGAAAAAAAAAAGCTCAATAAGAGGAATGGAGGGAGAAGCACTGAAACTTGAAGTAAGATGGATTCCAAATTGACGTGAGACAGGAGAAGTTGAAGCGGGCAACGGCCAGTAATCAATCTGCCTGATTTTCCTCAAATCTATTTCCTTTCATATTTTCTCCTTATTTAATGTTTAGAAAGCGCGAGGTCCAGTATCGTTTGGGCCGGGCTATACCCAACTTGGCCCAAACATAGACATTCTTAGACCCAACTTTAAGATTTTTGTCAGTATTGATTTCATCTATGTACACTTGCAATGTATCCCGCCCTCACAATTAGGTACCACAACAACTTTTATAAGGAGGGATGCCACACAAATTCTTGCAGCGGCTTAAAAGGACCTTTTAATTGACTAGAAGCGATACTATCAACTTCATTGCTTTGAATAAATATAGAGAAATTAGGCAGGAAAAAAGTTTGGAAGAGAAGCTACAAGCTACTATTCCAATTGACCCACCTCGGAGTCCATTCATCGGACTGCAGTAGTCACTGTGAGAAAGTGAAGTGGAGAGGACAATTTATGTGGCTCTGTATTCGTGGGAAGCCATTGGATTGTACGAGATACTGTTCAGTAAAGCTACAATTTATCCTCCATTATCGCGAAGTGCAAGCAAGTGGCTGTTAGCGACATATTGTCTTTGCCTTGCATTATTTAATGTCGTGATGACTTTCTTGTTACGTTTAGCGGCTGCTTTCCCTCTTTTTCATTGGCTGTTTTCTTCTTCCTTTCAATATTCTAATATATCGGCACAGACAGGAAGACGAAATGGGCAACAGCAGACCAGGAAACTAGACCGAGAAGGAAAGAGATAGTGAGAGAAAGTGGTAGAAAGTTTGGAAATTTGAGCAATGGCCAACGAGTAAACAGCATGGGGCCTCCAAAGGTAGATGCTTTAATGGAGTTGCTTTCGGGGTTGAGTTTGTTAGGTTTTGTGCGGTGGATCCATTGTGCATATGTTAGGTAGGAAGGTAAATTCTACTTATAAATATTTTACTTTTTATTCTTTCAAGGAGTGTGAGATTGTATACCCCACAGATATAAACTAAGGTCTCACAATCAATAGTATCTTGGATTGTCCTTATATTCACGGAGTGGACTGTCACAATCTTCCCACCTTAGGGGCCGATATCTTTATTGGCCACACTTTCAATTGGAAATTGACTCTGATAACATTTGTAGAGTTCTGCAGTTAAAGGTGGGAATCGGTTCGGTTCTAATAGAGCAAAAAAAAAATCTATGCCCGAATCGAACCGAGCTTTTCGGTTCGGTTATCGGTTTTGCAAAGGGAAAACTGGAAAAACCGGGTAAATCGAACCGAACCGATTTTTCCATTACAATATTGTCTATTTTGAGCTGAATTCCGCATGATTTTGTTATTAGAGTTAGTCCAAAACGCATTGTATTAGGTAAAGAGAAAAACTTTACTTATAAACTATTCACTTTTCACTCTCTCATACGATGTGGGATTGTACACCTCCACTGTATGAGCTAGACTCTCATAATTAACAGCATATTGGGTCGTCCTTACGTTTACAGAATGGGCTACCACATGTGCAATTCAGGTTTGTTGTTCAACTACATTAGTAATTTCAATATGTTTAAAGTTTTTGTTTAATATATAAATATATTTTTGAGTCATAAAATTCATTGTACTTATTTTAATAGTGTATTTTTTTTTTGTCTATGATTTTTTTTTTCTTTTAGATTTTTTACGAAAATCTAAATATTCATTATTTTTGTATTTTCTGTTTTTCAATTGTCTTCCAATTTCAAAAGTAATGAAAGATGATCATGCAATATAGAGTTTAGTCCAACTCTCCCACCCAATTGGAAATCAAATTCAAAGTTGGACCCCTACTTCAATTTTACATCATATTTGTATAAAAATGTTCACGTGTATCTCACTCCATGTTCTTCCTTTGACTTTGCTTGAAAAAGTGGGATCTTTTTTCCATGGCTCCTCCATTTTCTTATTTGACACGATACCAAACCATAAGAGACTGATAGAAATATCAAAAATAACTATCTAATATCACTAAATAAATATTTTGCTATCAAACAACTTAAAGTCGCTCCACGTTCAAGTGTGCAAAATAGAAGGAAATTATAACAATTATGTTAGAAATCCAACAATATCTTTAAAAAGTATATATTTGAGAAAAAACTACGAGCAGAGAAATAAATATACTATAAAAATCGAAATACAACCCCGAGTTTTACCACTCTAACTTACATGAATTTGTAGAGAAAACAAAATCATAAATAAGATCTACAATGCGGGCTCACCGGCCTAACCAAGTAGAATTTGGGTCATATCGAACTCTAATAATCTTCATCTTAACATAAATTCTATGAAAGAGATCTATAACATTTGCTCGTCAATCCTGCTCAACAAAACAAATTCAAAACTTTGAATTCTGACAATATTCATCTCGAAATGAATTCTTCTGTAAGGAATCAATTTTAAATCTTCAAATTTTCCTCTTCCCCACCCTTAAAGAATATCTGCAACGAGAGCTCGTCTACCCATCTCAAATAAATATATAGATCACCAATATAAAAGTCTTAAAGAATAAATTCAGCAACTGATACTGACGAAGTTTAAGAAACAATTAAACTACGATAATGACATATTTAAATATCACAAAGTGTCATCCAAATTTATGTGAGCATATTCTTTTCTTCATCTGCTATATCAAAACTATATTTCAAAATTTTGTAAAATTTCATTATTGTTATCTTACCATAACGAAACATTGAATCTTGATTCAAAGGTGGAAGATCTACTTCAAATATCTCATTATTCCAAAAAACACATTTTTCAACAAATTATTTTACTCAAAATCGCTCGCTTCAATAAAATAATTTTCCAAAATTGAAGTTGAAAATGATATCACAAGATTCCAAAAAATAATATCAAAATCCAGATATCTTTATAATAATCAGCCCAAAAATCAAATTAAATCAAATCATCGAATAATTGCAGATATTACAAATCTATGGTGACTGACGATAAATATATAACCTCTGACGGTTAACTTATTGTTCGAAGGTATAACGCCTTTAACAAACTCAAAAGTAAGGAAATATTAGAGCTTTCATGATGGATGGAGCAACCGTTTCTGATGGCGGTTAGATGATAGAGAATAACAAATTTTCACAAAAAAAAAAAAACGAATGGCAGAGAGAACAATTTCCTCTCTTTTTTCTTTTCTTTTTCCAAAAAATTATAATTTTCTGAAAAATTATATAAACTTTGTTCGATGCAGAAGGACCGAAGAGAATCTGTTTCAGCACACTTGAAAATACGAACTCTTAAAACCAAATCTCTGATACCACTTGTTAGAAATCGAATGATAACTGGAAAAATAAAATATAATATGAGACACCAGATTTACGTGGAAAAGACTATTTCGAGAAAAAACTATGGGCAGAAGAATAAATCTACTATAAATATCAAAATACAATTGTAAGTTTTGCGACTCTAACGTACATGAATTTATAAAGAAAATAAAATTCTAAATGAGATCTATAATGTAGGTATACCAACCCAGCCTAATAAAATTTATATTACACCAAATATTAATAAGTCATGATTCATAGATTTATTATATGATTCAAACTTTCAAATTGGAAGGAAAAGGCAAGAAGAAGAAGAAGGATAAAACGAGTGTCAAGTCTTGTAGATTGACATTGACCCAAGAGAGCTACCAATAAGATTTGAGCTAAACCATTATTTCAATAAGATTTCTATTATTGTTTTTTCTAGACAAAAAATGAGCTGTACCATTTGAGCAATTGGTCATGAAGATGGCTTTGAATCTCCATAGAAATCGGTTTGAAACTTGACAAATCTGATTTATTACTATTGTTGACTCATTTTCTTATTATATTAATTACCAAATTAATGATTTTTTTTAAAAAAATCAATGCCTTGAAAACGATGCTACCTTTTAAATAATTAAAATAATACACAAAGAAAATCAAGCTTTTATTGCATTGAAAGATTAATCAGTTTTAAATTGACCAAACTCTTATCACTATTAATTGTTACGATTGTTTAAGATTTAAATATTCACAAAAATCGATTTATATATTTATGCATTGGAGTTTTGGTTAAATGGGTCATTAATAAATTTTGAATTTTGATGTAGTCTTTGTGAAGTTGATTTTATTTAGACACCCATCATTATCAAAAAAACGTGACAACCATCCTTTAATTAATGCATGGCATTCAAAGTCTTCGATTCTTTTTTTTTTTATATATAATTTTAATAATGTTTCAAAGCAAAACCATTTAGGCCTCACGTAACCATGAATGATTCACCAAATCAACAAGATTAAACCACAATTGCTTTACAATTAACCACTCTAAGTGCATATCTAAACAGGGTTTAACTCTAAGCATGATTTAAAAAGGTGCAATTATGATTAATGGGACTTTATATTATAGAACCACCACTTGTTCTCGTATGATCTTCTGTATACTCTCTTAATTGCTCCACTCTTCTTTTCTTCCTTATTCAACGTGTTAAACACTTTAAAATGGTCCTAGCGTCTTGCGTTGCTTCGTAGTGTAGTCTTCCACAGGAAGAGGGAGAGAGAGAGAGCGAGAGGGTTTCCACTTTTTAAAGTGGGTGAAAAAGAAGAGATAGACATTAATTGAACCACGTTTTGGTTCTGAAATTGCATGCAGAAGAAATGAAGCTTCTATTTGGTCTTCCACTATGAGAATTTATCACTTCTCCACTTTCCACATCTCTCCCACTACAAAGCTGATTACATTGACCAATTTAAAAGCGGCTACATGTTCATACTTTTGTATTAAATGTGTGTTCTATGAATATCATAGATGTATTAAGAGCTTGATCCATCTTAGAGATACAACATTAAATTAAAAATAATAATTTATTAATCTATTAGTTTTTATTTGGGTTATGTGCACTTTGAAATTCAAATTTAGAAGATTCCATACGATATTCTAAACTTTGTTTCTTTATGTCACAAACCTAGAATTTTAACCCGTTAGAAAAATGACACGCGATAGACTAAAAAAAGTCATTGGAGAACTAGAGCACGGAACGCACGCACCTCTAAACTTCAACCAAGTAGCCTAAATATTTCAAACATCATAAAAATAAATGTTATCTTCTATCGAAGAATCAAATCTATCATCACATCCTCCGCCCTCTTTCTTTAAAAAAATCAAAAAATCCACAAGTGTACCAACAAAATTATCTGCAAAACTCAATTTACAAACATAATTAAGCTCAGATTGATTTATAGTCAAGTTGAGACAATTTCAGGTCACCCTCTTCTTCCTCTTCCTGGCATCACATTCTCCATGAAATGATATATTGGTTCTTCGATAGACATCAATTAAACTAGTTTCCTCTTTAAAATATATTTTGCGAACACTATTTTATCATATTAAATTAATTATTAACGTTGCTGTCGCTTGATTTTTTTTATTTATTTAAAATAACGTGAAAAATATTGTGAGGGTTAACTTATATATAAGTATTTGAATGAACAGTTTTGAGTTTATTTGATTGTATTTGAAATTTGATATTTCGTCTAAACACGTCTAAGAATTATTTTCCAACTTATAAAACATAATATTTAGAAGCAAATTGGAAACGGAGAAAGCCATGAGGAAGTGTGTAACTGACGACTTGGACAAAATTGCAGAGCTGACGGAGTCAAGTCAACCCGTCACTCTAGATCCTAATCATCCGACGTGTCGATAAAACAAACCGGCAGAAGAGCCTTCCATGTGGGGTCCGCCAGAACTAAAAATCACGACCGTTGGTTTAGATGGATTACTCTTCGGTTGGCGAGAGAGATGCGCCGGCCAATCGGGGGCGGTGAATTTCAGGAACGCGTCAACCTCCTTTGGCCACAGATTTTTACGAAATTAAAAAAAACATAAAATCACTCTTTTTCTTGACGTGGGTCCCATCGTGCACGTGCCCACACGCTTTAACCCAAAAGAGGAAATTTTGTAATCCTCTTTATTTATAGAAGAAATTAATTAAAATTAATCCTGGTTAATTACGTAAGCCGGCTAATTTATTGAAGATTAAATTAAAAAAAGGTGAGACAATATTATTGGAACTGAAGTTGGTAATAATGTCAAAAAAGAAAATGAGAAATAACAACGTATAGAGACGAGTACTACAACTACTACTAAAATACTAGTTCCCCTTTTTGGTCTTCTTCTACGATGTCAATCCCCCCTCTCTTCCTCCCTTTTTATTGCCGAGTCCTCTGCACCGTTTCAAAGACTCCCTCTCCCTCTCCCTCTCCCTCTCTCATAGTTCTTCTTGGATTTATGGCCAAAGGAAGTGGACTCTCCATTGATTCATCAGATCCATTTTGCTTCTTCCCCCACAGACCTACAGTTCTAAACTCCTTCTCTGAACACCCTTTTAACGCTCCCACCAACTGCAGAAAACTGGTTTTAATGGACACCTCCCTTCCCAGCTCTCCTTCTCGCCCATCTTCTCCCTCTCCCGCCATCCGCTTCCCCCTCAATCTCCAACACTCCCTTCCGTCGGCCTCCGATGATAAGCGGGTGATCGTAGACGAGGTGAACTTTTTTGCTGATAATAAACTCCGTGATTCCGCCATGGACGCCGATGATAAAGAAAACTCAGATGTCAGTCGCACTAAGTTGGAGCTTAACGTTAACGTAGGTGACCCTCCATCTCAGATTTCCAGACTCTTTTTTTTTTTTTTGCGTTTCGTTTTTTCCTTTTCTGAATCATGCTTGGGTTTTTTAGACTGGTTTGAATCTTCTTACAACTAATACCAATAGCGACCAATCCATGGTAGACGACGGGATATCTCCTAACGTTGAGGATAAGAGAGCTAAAAATGAGGTGATTAACGTAAATTTTTAATCTTGAATCTCTTATTGATTCATTTTGACCAATATTCCGTTTTTTGTTTCAGTTGGTAGTCTTGCAAGCTGAGCTGGAGAGGATGAACATGGAGAATCAACGTTTAAGAGACATGCTTAGTCAAGTAAAAAACAATTACCAGGCCTTGCAGATGCATTTGGGGGTTTTGATGCAGAATAAAAAAACTGATCAAAGCGCAGAAAAAGATGTTGGTTGTAAAGGGAAGGTGGAGGAAATTAACAAGCGTAGTGGCAATGGAGGAACACTGGTTCCAAGGCAATTCATGGATCTTGGTCTCGCTACTAATGCCGATGCCGATGAACCGTCGCTGTCCTCATCGGAAGCGAATGACCGCCGGTCAGGATCGTTGGGAAATAACGGAGAAGTGGCTTCGGAAGGAGCAGCGTTCGAGAAAGACAAGAAGGAGAATAGTTCCAATCAACCTTCTCAAGAATGGGGAGCAAACAAGGTCCGGAGGTTGAATTCTGGTAAAGACGTCGATCAAACTGAGGCCACCATGAATAAGGCTCGAGTTTCCGTTAGAGCTCGATCTGAGCAGCCTATGGTAGGTCGGCAATTCATCTTAGTTGATTAGATTTGAGTTGATTTCACTGAGTGGAAGGATTACTTTAAATTTTCAGTTTAATAATTGCGTTTTGTCGATATTTACAGATCACAGATGGATGTCAATGGAGGAAATATGGGCAGAAAATGGCGAAGGGAAACCCATGTCCTCGAGCTTACTATCGATGTACAATGGCCGCCGGTTGTCCGGTCCGAAAACAAGTAAATTGCTCATCTTTTTCCATTTTTCATCTTCATTTCTGAGATCACTTGGTTTTTACCTCGATGGATTTTTCTTGCACAATTTTCATAAAATCTTTTGAATAATTACAGGTGCAAAGATGTGCGGAAGATCGTACTATTCTCATAACAACATACGAAGGAAATCACAACCATCCCTTACCCCCGGCGGCAATGGCGATGGCCTCAACTACATCATCGGCAGCGAGAATGCTACTTACGGGATCGATGTCAAGCGCCGATCATAATCTGATGAACCCAAATTTTCTGACAAGAACTCTCCTACCTAGTTGCTCAAGCATGGCTACAATCTCAGCCTCAGCCCCATTTCCCACTATTACACTAGACCTTACTCAAACTCCCACCAACCCTTTACAATTTCAACGGCCGCCAAGCCATCTTCAAATCCCTTTTGCAAACCCACCGCCTAATTCCTCACCCACTTTGCTTCCTCAAATCTTCGGCCAGGCGCTGTACAACCAGTCGAAATTCTCTGGGCTGCAAATGTCGCAGGAGAGCGTCGGCCAATCGGGTCAACAGAGCTCGATGGCTGACACGCTCAGCGCAGCCACAGCGGCCATTACTGCCGACCCAAACTTCACGGCAGCGCTAGCCGCAGCGATCACTTCTATTATTGGAGGTGCTCATTCAAACAATGTCAGTCACAGTAATGTCAAAAACAGCGAAGCAAATAACAGTAACAGCAGCAATAAAATCAGCAGTTCCAGTTTCTCAGGGAACTGAAGTTCAGGGGTATTATTATCTTCTGCAAAGTTTCAGCTTTTCTTTTTCTGGGTTTTCAAAATCAACGAAACTCATAATCGTACATCTTTTTTCCTCCCCTTTCTTTTTTTTTTTCTGGAAATTACAGATTTTCATTCTTTGACCTCACAATAATACGTGTTCCAACTTCCAATTGTATGTGAATATTAAATCACTCTCACTCTCTCTCTCAACCTCCTTTTTTAAAAAGAAAAAAACAAATGGGAGAGGAAAGCACGTCAGTTGTTACTTGTAAGGATCTGGAGAGGGTGTTTGTCCATGTTTTGTTTCACACTGGAGCATACCAGGCCAACCACAGAAGAAAAGGACCAAAGAATAAGATAAAGAAGAAAGACAAGAGGCGGAAGGGAAGAAAACAAAAAAGAGTATTAATTCTTTGCTGGGTCGTTGCGTGTAGTGTTTGGCAGTCAACAAAACCGTCTCGGAGTAGTTGACAACCAGACAGCGAGACCTCCCTTCGGCGTCCGC
Organism: Begonia loranthoides; assembly: GCA_022433065.1. Taxonomy (NCBI): domain Eukaryota; kingdom Viridiplantae; phylum Streptophyta; class Magnoliopsida; order Cucurbitales; family Begoniaceae; genus Begonia; species Begonia loranthoides. The sequence continues at coordinate 5,792,697 of CM039471.1, forward strand.
TTAACCTTTGTCTTATCTGCTTTAGAACGACGCCCGTGGAATCTCTATTCTTCATTGCCAAGTAACTGACTCTATCTGATTTCAGAAGCTTCTCAAATAATCTTTTCTTTTTGTCTTACATTACCTAATTTTTTTTAATAAACTCATTACTTATTAAATTACCATATTACCACTTGGCTATGACCCGGGTACCTCTTCCACTCCTCAACAAACAAATATCCTAGAAATCGTACCAGTTAATATATTAAATTACTTTATTTTTTTTTTTATAACTAGGATCTTAAAGCTAGATCCCTTAGCAAACATGACATTAATTAAAAATTTTGTTAAAATTAATACGTGCAATTCAATTTATGTGACCGTTTTCTCTTTCTCTCTCACACATCAATATCATTACCTTGTCTCACCTAGAAGATTGATCAACTTGATCATCGATCATTATAATTAAACACGCCGAGAACGTGTTGTGTAAGAAATGTACCCCCATTGAGATAAGATGATGCAAAAACACAGCCACATAAAAGCATAACGTTTGTTTGTATTAAAGATTCTCTTTGAATGGTTTGCATATCGTGGGCCAGTGGGCTTAGATAATCTCTTAATGGGCCTAATGGAACAAATCGTAGAGATGATCGAACGGTCAGAATCAATTTATCTGTTGGGAGGTGGACTTTGGACTGGTTGTTGAGCCCAAAATAGCAGAAAAGATTGGTATGACAATCACAGTAAACAACCAATGACAGCACGATACTTGGTATAGCAAATACTCCATCTTCGTCAGCGTCGTTTACAGCCGTTGGATATAGAGATCTGAAATCTCGGCGACGGTTCAAAGGGGGAGAGTAGATGGTCTTTGAAGCAGAAATTCCCTCTCGCGTATTGTCTTTCATCCTCTGACTCTGGTGTCTGGAGCGTTGTTTCGATCTTCCTCCCACTGCTATCGCCTCCTCTCGATAGTCTAAGCAGCGTAAGCGTTCTTTCATGCTTTTTAATCGTTTTGAAATTGATTTTAGGTTTAGAATTATATGCGAAATGTTGTATGATTTTTGCTTTCTTGTTGATTGAAAAGGAGAACACTTGTTTTATTCTTTGGAATTGCTCTCTGCTCATTAACTTCACGTATTGTAGTTAAGTATTTGGGAAACTTCTGTCGATCATCAATCAAACTAGCTTTTATGGTTGGTCTCGCAGAACGGAAAATGGGTGCAAAAGCTCTGGCCAGTTTGGTGGCTTTTCTTCTCTTGCTAATGTTGTCGCTGGAGGTGCATGCAATGCCAAATAAGGGGTTGACAAGAATTGGGTTGAAAAAGAAGAAATTTGACCTAAGTAATTGGCTTGCAGCTTCTAAGCAGAAGCAAGTGTTGAAAGATCGTTTCCTCAAATATCATCTACGAGGTAACAATGGAGAGTCTGGGGACACTGATATTGTAGCGCTGAAGAACTACATGGATGCCCAGTATTTTGGTGAAATTGGCGTTGGTACACCTTCCCAGAAGTTCACTGTTGTATTTGACACCGGAAGTTCTAATCTCTGGGTGCCCTCTGCAAAATGTTACTTTTCAGTGAGTCTCTTAGATTTTTATTTTCTCTCCAGTTTGATTTTGGGAAATTGATAAGTTGAACTACACTTACATAATCGAGTTTAAATCTAGGTTGCTTGCTTCTTCCACTCCAAGTATAAGTCCAGCCAATCAAGTACTTACAAAAAGAACGGTATTCCCCTTATCATTTTTCTCTGATTTCATATTTCTGAGTGATGATATACTAATTTCAATGATAAACGTTTATGCAATGAAAGATGAAGATGATGGGGAAACATTAAACCTAATTAAGCATCAATTTATAATGTAATGACTTTTTTTTCTCTTTTTGTGCAGGAAAATCTGCAGACATTCATTATGGAACCGGATCAATCTCAGGTTTCTTTAGCCAGGACCATGTTAAAGTTGGCGATCTGCTTGTAAAGGATCAGGTTGTTGTTGGTGAAATGCACATTTCGTTCAATCTTTAAGTCCATAATGATACTAAGAATTTGCCTTTATTTTTGTCACCTGTAATTAGGCTTTAATTGAAGCTACCAAAGAGCCGGGCATAACTTTCTTGGCAGCAAAGTTTGATGGTATCCTTGGTCTGGGATTTCAAGAGATCTCAGTTGGTAATGCTGTTCCTGTCTGGTATGAAATGGTCAATCAAGGTCTTGTTGGAGAACCAGTTTTTTCATTTTGGTTAAACCGCAATGTCGACGGAGAAGAAGGAGGTGAGATTGTATTCGGTGGGGTTGATTCTAATCATTTTAAGGGTGAGCATACATTTGTTCCCGTGACACAGAAGGGCTATTGGCAGGTAAGATACATCATATCCACTCTCAATTTTTTGGTGTCTTTCTTATCTTATATTCTTTAAATTTAACTTATTTTCAGTTTGACATGGGCGACGTGCTAATTGGTGGTCAAACAAGTGGTATTTACATAAATTTCTTCGTTTTTCTTAATCTAAGAAGATATTTTTCTACTGATTTTAGCCACTTTTGTTCTCTATATTACCAATGCTAAACAAATTCATTTTTAGGATTTTGTGCTCATGGCTGTTCTGCTATTGCCGACTCGGGAACCTCTTTGTTGGCTGGTCCAACGGTATGGACACTTGTTTTATCATATTACCTTTCTTCTGAATAAGTGCTTTTTTTTATGGAAACACATGTTCTAAAAGAATGCGTCTAAGGTATTTTCTTGAGGAGCATATCATATAACTGCTCGGTATTTGGGCTCATTTGATTAGACTGCAATGTTATCCAAGAATGAACTAGAGCACGGTTTAATATGAAAACATCAATGGAGATATATTGGTTTTCCAGTTGTGTTGTGGACATAGTTTCTGGGATGGAATTTCACTTTTACGTTTTAGTTCGAGATTGGTGATGTATAATTGGTAGAAGTCAAGAACTGCTCATTTTGCAGACCATAATTACTCAAATCAATCACGCCATTGGTGCCTCTGGAATAGTAAGTCAACAATGCAAGACAGTGGTGGGACAGTATGGGAAAACCATTCTCGATATGTTGACTGCTGAGGTATATTACCTTAATGAAGTCATGTTTGTATCATAAACTTTGAGTATTGTTTTCTTTGGAATGATTTATCTGTGCATTCTATGGTGACATTTCATTTGTGCAGGCGCAGCCACAAAAGATCTGCTCTCAAATTGGTCTATGCACATTTGATGGGACTCGTGGAGTAAGGTTAGTTCAAGCTAGGTTTTTATGATGCACATTTCTTTATGTTTATTTACAAATGTGATCTGCAACTTGAAGAGCTGCTGATATAACTTATACTACCATCAAATTTTGATTATTGCCATGTCCCCACAGTATGGGCATCGAAAGTGTGGTGGACATGAATGCTGACAAGATGCCCGAGGACGTGCATGATGCGATGTGCTCAGCTTGTGAGATGGCAGTAGTGTGGATAGGGAATCAACTTAAACAGAATGAAACTGAAGAACAGATCTTGAATTATGCCAATCAGGTAAAGTAATATTGTTTATTTTGTGAGCTTATCCCCTCTAAAGGTTCTCATGTCCTCTATTGCACTAACAGCTCTGTGACCGTCTCCCAAGTCCAAATGGAGAATCTGCAGTAGATTGTAGTAGTCTATCATCCATGCCAAATGTTGCATTTACAATTGGAGGGAAAGTCTTTGATCTCGCACCAGAGCAGGTACGTTTAAAATCATCTCAGGATGAATTTTTTCTAAAGTTTCGCACTCTGACCATGCTGTCTGTAGTGTACACTAATTCTGTTGGCTTTAGTACGCACAAAAAACCCAAGAAAAGCAAAATCTACGCTCAAATTGGTATTTATCCACTTATATCTCTTGTCATTTTCCTGTCTTAATGGGCGGCGGATGCACAGTATGTCCTTAAAATAGGGGAGGGAGGTGCCGCTCAATGCATCAGTGGATTCATTGCCTTGGACGTGGCCCCACCTCGTGGACCTCTCTGGTACTTGTCTTCTTGTCCTTCCTGCGACACCTTTTCTCCCTCCCATTGCCTTCTTTTGTTCTCCCAATGTTAATGTCTCTCATCATAACTTGCAGGATTTTAGGAGATGTCTTCATGGGGCGCTACCACACAGTATTCGACTATGGAAATATGTCGGTCGGATTTGCGGAAGCAGCTTAACTGCAAATTTCCCATCTTTACTCCTCTATCTATGAACTCTTTATTTCCCTTCTTAGGAACCATAAGCGTGTATGAAACTCTCTGAATGATGACGACTGCTTTCAATGTCCATTTGTGTAAATATAAGGAACGTGCTTTACGTGTTTGTCATTTCATATGGTTGGTATGTGTATTCGTTCGACCAGTGAGAGATTATGTGTATTCCCACCTACTACTATGTTTGCTAAAGCTTTGAATCCTGTATAATTAGAACCAATCGGATAACGCCACGATTTGAGAATTAGATCAGCTGCAGCTGGGAAGAGAATTAAAATGATTGACTATCGAAAGAAGCCAGCTACGCTGTTGTACAAGTGTCGGGAGCAGATGAAGTCAACCTGGACAGCTCTAGAACTAGTGAAACACAAGAAAAAGCGTAGAAGCGTTTCATATTAGGGTCTTCATTAGACACGTGGGGACCCCCACGTGTCATCTTGCTTTTGATAAATCTGGAGAGTTAATTGGCTATCCTTGTAACCCAGGCGAATGAATTATTGTTATGTTAATGGGTCCACTCCACGCTAACCCAGTTGAAGATATTTTTCAATGTCATTACACCAAATCCGCCCTCTAATCACAAAGTTAAGCATCTTAATGACAATTTTTGGAAGGCAGACTTCCAAAGGATTAGTCTAAAATATTAAAAATAAAGATTGACCAACGTTGTGTTAAATATGGGAATTGAATAACAATATCATAATCATGATTATCCAACCCCGGGCAAATTACAAAACAGAGAATCAGAGCCTCGTGTTGGTGTTGTTATCCAATCCTATTCCATTTCCAACTTTTGTGAACACGTGCCTACATGTTGTTTGGACAAACCATTTAGAACAACCCAACGTCTCTCCTCTTCCTACCTAAAATCTGACAAGTGTCAGCTTACCCAAAATTCCTCCTCTTGTCAAATGAAAGACTACATAAGAAGAAAATGCTGCTTCTGTTCTGTTTATCAAACGCATTAGGAAATGGGATGGACTAGAGGCAGTGTCATCGGCCACGGTTCATCCGCCACCGTCTCCCTAGCCACCTCCCACCATACCCGCCAACTTTTCGCCGTCAAAACGGCGGAGCTAGCTCATTCCCAGTTCTTGAAAACAGAGCAGATAATTCTCTCTTCTTTGAACCATCCTTGCATCGTTGGCTACAGAGGATGGGACATTTCTAGGGAGAACGGAAAGATTTTTTACAATATTTTTATGGAGTTGGCGTCGGAGGGGACGCTGGCAGATGAAATTCACCGACAAGGTGGTCAACTAAACGAGTCTGCGATCGGCTTTTACGCTCGGCAAATATTGCAGGGGCTAGAGTATTTACACTCGCAGAGCTTGGTGCATTGCGACATCAAGAGTAGAAATATCTTGATTTGTGATGATGGGGCCAAAATTGCTGACTTTGGCTACTCAAAGCGGGCGGAGGCAGCTGCTGTGAGGGGCGGAACGCCTATGTTCATGGCGCCGGAGGTGGTGCGGGGGGAGGAGCAGGGACTGGAAAGTGATATCTGGGCTCTCGGATGTACAGTTATAGAAATGGCCACCGGAGAATCACCGTTGTCTTGTTTCACAAATCACCCGTTATCGGTTCTTTACCGTGTTGGATATTCCGGCGAGTCACTGGCGATTCCGAAATTTTTATCCGACAAGGGTAAGGATTTTTTGGAAAAGTGCTTGAGGAAGAATCCGAAGGAAAGGTGGACCGCTAGCCAACTTCTCAAGCATTCTTTTGTTGAAGAATTCAATTCCAGTGAGAATCGCGTTCAAAAGTATTATTCAAACTCTCCGACGAGTACTTTAGAGCAGAGCATTTGGGGATCATCGGAGGAGTTCAAAAATCACAGTGATCTTGCTGCCGACAGAATCAGACGGTTGTCGCTGTTTTCAGGGGAGCCGGAATGGAAGGGGGACGAGAACTGGATAGGAGTTCGAGGGGAAGAAGTTGATTTGAAGGCGGAGAACTGGCCTGAATTCTCAGAAAGTAATAACTTTGAAGTAAATTATTTGGCAGACAGTAGATTATGTAATCTATAGTAATCATTAGCTTATTCAAATTTAATTTTTTTATGATCCGAGATCTCTCTTTTAACTCATGGGATTTCTTCAAAACGTGGGGTAAATCTGAATTTTGAATTAATTAACAAATCAAAGAAGATAGCCAATCTGGATAGAGATACTTTTTAAAAATTAACCTTCAACAGCAATGAATGATCCACAAAGATGACACCTTTCTTTTCAGCACACCTCATCAATTTCAAAACACGAAGGTTTTCTAAAGAGCAACGTTGGAATGTCAATTCTAAAGATGTCTGCAACTATTGAAAAAAGATACACGTGGTTCGGGGGGAAGAACATAGTTGACGTGGCAAAGCCAAAACATTCGATTATTTTAATAATTATATAGATATATTTTCTGGTTCAGAATTTTTTCAAGCGGGAAAGGGAAGAAGGTGCCAAAGTGGCAGAATCTTCTATCTCTATCTCTTTGCTCGGCCTGAGCTACTATGAAATCTTCCCAACTATTTGGACAGCTAGGCTTAGGTTTCATTTATTCTCAGCTTAAACAAAACGAAAGAAACATTTAATAAAATAATAAAAGAAGAAATCTAACCTGAAGTACTTGGTAAAATTTGATGAAAGTGATATGAATAAATAAATATTCAATCATGTAATTGAATTTTTAAAGAAGAGATTAATGAAAAATGTATTTTTCTACCGTAATAATATTCAAGAAAGAAGAAATTTATTAAACAAATTTAAGTTCACATGAAGGGTTCAACACAAGTTATTCATACTGCAAGAATGATCACCAGCTTTCTTCACTTCAACCCTATCGAAGAATGATTCAAAATGATAGTGGTGTGTCAATGGGTAGTTAGTGGCTGATCTTATTCTAATGTGTTGGTTTTTAATGGTAAGTGCATGTCCTAGTTTTACGTAATCAAAGCTGGCATCAGAATAGTGAAGTTAGTGGATTAAGTAAAAGTTAGTGGGTTAATCATTTTATTTTTTGATTTCTTATTGTAAGCTTATAAAAAGACATATTGTAGATTTGGAGTTGATAGATATATGAGTTTGTCTCTCTCCTTTGTTGTTTTTGCATATTATTGTGTTCTAATTCCCAACAAAGTTGGTATCAGAGCCAGGTTGGCTTGGAGAGGAGTGTAAACACCAGAGTTGAGTGAAACACAAAGAGACAATGATGGGAAGCAACGACAATGCAATGGGTGCAACACAACCACTCATTCCCATTTTCAAAGGAGAAGGCTATGAATTTTGGGGCATTCGTATGAAAACTCTACTAAGATCTCAAGACCTTTGGGACTTGGTGGAACACGGGTATGTACATCCTGATGACGACAATAGGTTGCGGGAGAATAGGAAGAAGGACTCCAAGGCATTGGTGATCATTCAACAAGAATCGCAGCGGCAATGACATCGAAGTAGGCATGGTCTATTTTGCAAAGGGAGTTTCAAGGCGATTCAAAGGTCATTGTGGTGAGATTGCAATCACTCCAACGTGTCTTTGAGACCTTGATGAAGAAGAATGGAGAATTGATTGCTGATTTTTTGTTGAGAGCAATGACAATAGTCAGTCAAATGTGGTCCTATGGCGAGAAGATTACAGATCAAATCATTGTTGAAAAGGTGCTTAGAAGTTTAACTAAAAAATTTGATCATGCAGTAGCTGCTATAGAAGAATCAAAAGATTTGTCTGTTTTTTAATTTGATGAACTAATGGGGTCCCTTCAAGCTCATGAGTAAAAAATTAATAGATCACTCGACAAGAATGAAGAAAAGGCATTTCATGAGAGGGAGGCAGCCACCAAATCTGGAGAAGGTGATCATTCAGCAAATCGAGTCCATGGAAGAGGATGATTTTGCAATCGTGGTCGTGGTGGTAGTCATGGTCGTGGCTAGGGAAGAGGCAGAGGAAGATTTGATGGACAAAGGCAATCCAGAGAGCAAACAACAAGAATGGAGTTCAATGTTATCAGTGCAAAAGATATGGTTATATAAAGGCAAATTGTTGGTACAATGATCAAAAAGTTAATTTTGCAGCAGCAGAAAATGAAGCTTCATAAAATAATGGAGAAAGTAAGCTCTTTGTGGCTCATTCTCTTACTAACCAGAAGGAACGTGATTTGTGGTTCGTAGATAGTGGTTGTTCGAATCACATGACTGACATGAAATCTATATTTCAAGAACTTGATGAATCACAAAAAATGAAGGTGTAGCTAGGAAATGGAAAGGAAATACAAATTGAAGGCAAAGGTACCATGGGAATTGAAACTAGCCGTGGAAAGGTAAGGTTTTACATGATGTTCAATTTGTACCTGATTTCGGATACAATTTATTGAGTGTTGGACAACTAATGGCCAGTGGATATTTCATATCTTTTGATGATGAAGCATGTGTTATTAAAGACAAGAAAACAGGTCAAGAAATGATTAAGATCAAGATGACTCAAAGTAAAATGTTTCCGCTCGAAGTCTCAAATGTGGGAAGTTTGGTTCTTGCTGTTGGTGGAAAGGATGAGTCAAAGTTGTGGCATTTGCGATATGGGCATCTAAACATCAAGGGTTTGTCATTCCTAAATCACAAAGGTAAGGTTCTTGAGCTGAAAAAAATTGGCTCCATTGATTTATGTGAAGGGTGTGTTTATGGGAAACAAACTCGAATGTCATTTCTAGTTGACAAGGCTTGGAGAGCCTCAAAATGTCTTGAATTAATTCATGCAGATTTATGTGGGCCTATGCAAACTAATTCACTTAGTGAGAATTGTTATTTCTTGCTTTTTACTGATGATTACAGTCGCATGAGCTGCGTTAATTTTCTAGAAAGAAAATCAGAAACTTTTGAGAATTTTAAGCACTTCAAAGCCAAGGTGGAAAAGCAAAGTGGAATGTGGATCAAAGTTCTTCACACTGATAGAGGTAGAGAATTCTTGTCTAAGGAATTCAAGTTTTTTCTTGCAGAACATGGCATTCCTAGGGAGTTGACAACTCCTTATACTCCGGAGCAAAACGGTGTTGCTGAGTGGAAGAATCAAACAGTTGTAGAGATTGCAAGAATTATGTTACGAACAAAGGGGCTTCCAAATAAATTTTGGACAGAAGCGGTGTTGATACCTTGTAAATATGTTGAGAAATATGGAGAACAATTAGTTGAATATGTGTTGAAGAAGTATGAAGTATGTTGATCAACCGAAGGTGATGAAAAATAGACGCGGCGGTCGACCTTTGGAAATTAACACGACGAAGATCGACCGGTTTCTGAAGATGGAGATCGACCTGGACTGGAGGTCGAGCAGAGGTTCAACCTTAAAAAAGGCAGTGGCGAACTAATGAAGGAATCGGTCGAGCTTGCAGTCGAGTTGATGTACCAGTTCCTTGGTTTCCTTATTTTGCCGCAAATTCACTTTTGGAAAGTCCAACTTTGGAAGCTTGTAACTCCTTTTTTTAGACGCTTTTGAGCTGATATTTTAACCACGCCTCCTTAGATGAATAAAGAAAGAACTCCTTCAAGAATTTTGGTAAGAACCTTCAAGGATTAGGAAAGATGCTTGGAAGAACTCAAGTGCTCAAAAATAGCAAGTAAAGAGCTTGCAACTTTCGAATGGATGATTTGTTGAAGGAGACGCCTCTTGATGGTTGGACACCACTTCACACAACCTTTTCCCAAGGAATATGGCTATGGATGCCAATAAGAGAACTCACTCAATTTCAAGTGAGCCCAATCTTGTGATGCTACTCACACTAGGATAACTTTGAATGTAACTCACCAAAGTATTTGAAAAAGGAATCACTCTTAATTCGAAATAAAGCAAGAGCTTTTTGTATTCAAACTTCAATTCCCATAAACAATTACATAGGGTGGCTTTAAATAGCCAATTACAAACTATAAACTAATAGTAAACTAAATAAGCAACAATAACCCTAAATCGGCTCATAGTATAAGTTGTCCGATTTTCTACTTAATAGAAACAAGGTTAATTAACTAAAATAATATTTAATTAAAATCTTCCTTTCTTCTTCTCCCAGTCTAGATGTGTTTAGCAGCTAATCTTTGTTGGTGCTCAGCCACTTGAATGGTTTCGATATAGAGATTTCCTTGGTCTCCAAGCTTGAACACTAGGACTTTCCTTAATCTTTGCTCTCGGTTCNTTTCCTTGGTCTCCAAGCTTGAACACTAGGACTTTCCTTAATCTTTGTTCTCGGTCCTGTGGGCTTTTTCTATAGCAAAAAAACTCCAAATTTGATGATTTAATCCATTATAGAAATATTAGAAAGTCACCTACAATCTTTATGAAACACTCTTTTTGAAATGACGTCGTTTTGAATGCCAAAATAGTTAAACACTTGTCAAAGGTCAGAAAGAAGACATTTTTGAAAAGTCCTTCAATTATTCTCCAATTGTTTTTGAACTTCCACCTATGCTTGACCTTGAACCTCTTCATGATAATATTGGAAATTTGATTAATGATGGAATGGACTTGTAGTCCATTAGGTATCAATATCCGTCTATCTATTGAATATTTCTCCAACAAGGGTTGTTAATAATAGAACTCCATTTGAAGTTTGGTGTGGCAAGAAACCATCTGTAAGTCATTTAAGAGTTTTTGGTTGTATATTTTATGCTTTGATAAATTCTCAAGTCTGTCAAAAACGTGATGAAAATTATGAAAAATAATTTTTATTGGTTATTGTACTCAATCCAAAGCATATAGATTATATAACCCTATTAAGAACAAAATTCTTATAAGAAGAGATGTAGTATTTGATGAACATGCAAGCTGGGAGTGGCACAACAGTGGAGAAGAAATGCAAGAACAGGTTCCTTTGGTGAATGGAGAATTCCCAAATGAAGATTTACAGCAAACTCTAGCAAGCTCAGATGGATCCTCCATGACTTCGCCTGTAATATCTACTATATTTAAAAACAAAATTAAATTAGGAATTTGGAGGAGACGTTTTTAGAAACGCCTCCCCGAGTGTAAATTCCTTGTGGGAGATTAGGAATTCCTTCCCAATTCCCTTCTCTCTTTCTCATTCTAAAACACTAGTCTACCCCTCGTTTGCCATCTCCAATTTCATCTCTCTCATGCCTTCTTGTCTCTCGTTTCATATCTCTTTCGAAGAGTATTCGGCCATTTCGAGTGCTCTGACCAAGTTGTCATCTTCCTGGTAAGATCATCTTCCTCCCATCTCTGTGTTTTTGACTTCTCGATTAAGTTGTGAATGTTCGTTTGAAAATTTTGAAGGAGACCGTGTGCATTTGGAGGAGGAAAGTTTTGGGCTTTATCGCTCAATGTTGAGGCCTCTGTAACCAGAGTTTGGGAATATCGAAGGTAGAAATCTAGATTTTCACTTTGACCAAACTTTATTCTCAAATTGTTGAATCGTTGGAATTTGGATGTTGAATTGGATGAGTCTTTATTGTTGAATTAGTAAATTGTTGGTAAAAGTTGGATTTTTCTATTTTTAGCTCTGTAAATTTGGATCCTGTTTTGATTTAAGATTCTGCTTGAGGAATTTGGACGTTGTCCAAGTCGGAACGCCGTGATGTGGCTCAGCAAGACTTGAGCCACAGTTTGTTAAATCTCCGACACTAGTTAGTTGGATGACTGGCTGAAGAGTTGTTCGTGTTGAGGATGCGATCGTTTGTGACAGAGACGACAACATCCACGGACATTGGCCACAGTACCAAGCTATTGTGCGGTTTACGGGTAGTAGGATTTGGTTGGGCTCGGTCTAAATCACAAGATGCGATAATTGAATTTCTAAATCCCTAAGTGATTTAATGTATATAACTAAATAATCAATCACAAATATATGCAATAAAGTAAAGAGTAAGGGTAAGAGAATTGCAAACGATATTGTTTACGTGGTTCGGCAACTCGCCTACGTCCACACTCTAAGAACCTACTTGGAGATCCACTAACCAATTGGCTTACGGGTGCCAGTTGAACCGTTTACAATTTGACTCTTAACAGGGCGTCACCCTTGACTATTTAGAGTCGTAAACCTTTTGACTATTACGAGGCATCACTCTTTGATTGAACTTACGGGCGTTCAATTGAGCCATTGACTGTTTCGAGACGTCACCCTTATATGAAGAATTAATAGGGCGTTGCCCTTTACAATTTCGTACAAAGTGTTTGGAAATGTAAATACCAAAAACTATTCTGAACTTTTCCAAAGTAATTCTCAAGTTTGAGATAGAGAGATTTGGATTACAATGCTTACAAATATAATGAGAAGTCGAGTAGAAATTTTGTCATCGCTTCGCTACTTCTCTTGTTCGTTGTTGGAGCTTGGAGTGCTTCTCTTTATATATAGACTTGCATATTTTTGGTCGACCACAAGGATTCGGTTGACCACTTCCAACCGTTAGAAAATATTACCATTGAAAAATAGCTGTTGGAAGATGACCGTTACGCATTTCTGGACTTTTTCGGTCGCATTCCTCGACCGCAGACTCGACCGCTTTGTGTCTGAAAATACTTTGGAGTTCCAGTTTTGTTCATTCGATCGCGTTTTTTGTCTGAAAACCTCAATCGTGTCAAGAACGCAAAAAAACGTCAAAAATGGCAGATTCGAAACTTGAGATTTTTTGATTACGAATCTCATCCAGCACCTCTATCGCAGTGCTTCCGAAAAATCATGCTGAAGCTCTAGAAGCCGACTCTCCAACAATTTGGTCGCTGTCCTCGACCGCTCATTAGATCAAGTTGCGACCGAAAGACCAAAACCCAGTTTTGGAGGCCTCTCTCTCGTCCGCAGCGCGTCCACAATCTATTCCTTTAAATTTCCTTTAAATTCTAAGTCCCAAAATGATATGTATGAACTTCATGGATTTAGATAAACATGTTAGTACATTAATAATACCCATTTTGAGGGTATTTCCAATAAATACAGATATAAATATTATGATAAAAAAGTTAAAACCATTATCAATAAAAATACAATTAACAATTTATTGACTCCATTAAATTAAACATCATTTAGTCATAATCAAAATAAAACTAAGCCTAACAAAAAAGCTAACAATCTCTCTTTTTTTTATAATGATAAAATCCAATAGGTTGGTTATACCTAAACCTAAGCATGTGCATCAAATATTGCATATTAGATTTCTCCCCTTTAATTTACGTAATTTATGAAACAATTAATCCATGCAAACATGTTATACCAATTCATTAATATCTTCTCCTCCTTAAACAACTTATATATAATTTCTCCCCATTCATAAAATATATATAACAACTTATATATTACTCTCCCCCTTGTTGTCATAATAAAAAAACAATCCATGGGGAGGGGAGTCTATAAACAATCAAGGTTCTCCAAACAAAAAATCATTCCCCCTTTTCTTCAACATCTATACCAAATGTAATAAATGGAGGGAATTCTAGACATTTAAATCCAATTTGTCGTAAAAAATGAGATACCAAATTTATACAACCACAATCAAAGTTTATTCAAACAAACGTATTCTCCCCCTTATTGTCATTAGGCATATAAACTTATTTGAGGGACCTTCACATTAGAATCAAAGAAATATATACTAATTTAAGATCAAGAAGGATATATCAATTTTCAATTTGTAAGAGTGATATCAATCGAAGAAATAAGAAATTAACTAAGGACCACTTGAAGATTGACAAAACCAAAACAAAATTTTCAAGGAATAATAACAATTGTAAATTCAAAGTTAAAATCCAATCAATTTTTTCAAAGAATGATACCACTTGTTAATGTGCAAAGAAATTCAAAACAAATTTCTAAGAGAGATAACAAAGTGTAGAATCAAAATATCAATCCAATATCTCTCCCCCTATGTTAATCATATAAAAAAACTATTGGGAATGTAACACACTTTAAACTTTTGCTCTCCCCCTTAGAGCAATAATAAAAAAACTTAAAAATTTCTCTCCTCCTTTAAAAATGTCACAAAGCATAATGTGAGGGATACAAGTAAGTAAGAATCATCCAATTTCAAAATCAAGTAGATACCAATTATCAAAAATCCATGGATGCGTTCAAGTTAAAAACAAAATTTCTCCCTCTATCTTTATGTACAAATTCAAATATTAGGGGAATATCAAAGTTTAAGCCTAGCGGAAGCAAAAATCATCAAAATTAAAACTTAACAATTCAAACCGAATCAATAACCTAAAACAAATCTCAACAATTCTATTTTCGCCCCTTATTTCATTATCCAATTTCAATCCAAGGGAGAAATACAAATCATCAAAATTAAGCATTCAACAATCCTTTAGCATATACAATTTATTATACCACTTGTTGGATTCAAGCAAAAATATGGGAATTTAAGAATTATGCAATTGCAAGAATCACAATTCATTAAGAGAATAAATTTCAACCTATATGTAAACTATCAATTCAATTCAAATCAAGAATTAATATCAAATCTAAGCCAAATTAAACACACCTCAATAATGTCATAAGATTATACAACAAATCAAAGTCAATTACAAATTTAATCAAAAGAAAAACAATTGTGTACCTCCACCAATGTTTATTTCTATTTTTATCGCATTTGAGGCAAATTCTTGAAGCTTCACCCATCATCCAAATTTATTAAGCTCCTTGGGAGAATCTCTAACCTACAACACAATTAAGTAGTTTTCTTTGGTAGCCAAACCTTTTTGAGTCCACTTGTTAGAAGCTTGGTTCCTTTAGGAACCCACACAAATTTGGAATTTAAACTACTAGACTTTGAATTAGCATTAAATTTTAAAGGAAAATCAAATAATTTATGTCCTACACATTTGCAAGAATTACAAGTAGATGAACTAACAAAGAAATTCGTGTAATTCTTTTTCCTAGCAAAGGGTTAATAGCCAATTCCGGCTTTATCAAACGTAACCCTTTGTGAACTTAAGAGTATATTTAAATTTTCGCTACCATTAGTAAATTTCAAAACAATATCATTTAAATCACTATTTTTAGCACTCAAAGCACACACGCTATTTTCTAGTGATTTGATGGTAGCTATCACATTTTCATTCATGCTCTTTAATTCAACAATTTGATTTTCTAATGATTTAACAAGTTTAGCATGTTTTTTAATCAAATCGTTGTTTTCCTTTTTCAATAAATTGTATTCATGTTTAAGCACTTTGTGATTATCAAACAATTCATTGAAAACATCTAACAATTCATCATTATTATCAATATTATCATCCGAGTCACTAAATGAATTGTTTACCTCAATTTCATTGGCCATGAAACATACTTTGACCATTTCCTCTTTATCTTCGGAGGATGAGCTTTCTTTGCTTTCATCATTTTGATTTGTGTCTACATGTTTTAGCTCAAGAGATTTCCATATATCATAAGCACTCACACATGTTTATAATCTGTCTAATTCATTTTTACTTAGAGAACCATATAAAACATTCATTGCTTTAGCATTAAATTCCAATTATTTTTATCTAAATCATTCAATTCATAAGATGATCTTAGAATAATTATTCCATTTTCAATGATTTTTCATAAAGCGTAATCAATAGATTGTATAAATGTAATGTCCAAATTTTATTTTCCCTAAACTGTAAACCCTAAAATTTTTTCCCAAATTGATTTACAAAATTAGGTTTAATTTGGTCGTTATAAACCATAAATTACAAAATTTAGTCAATATTTGAAAATAGCAAAATCAACATTTAAGGCGGAAGCATTTAAGAAGACATTTATATTTATTAGCAGAATAATGCAAGTCTACTTATTAAGATTTGTCCAAATAATTCTATCTTATGAAATAAACTTCGTATAAAATAATAATGAATACAAAACATTTATTTGAAACTCATTAATCAAAACAGAATTTATTTAATATCCAAATACAATGAAATTTATTCTAATAACTTTTAAATACTAAATAGACTTTATTTTAAAATAGTAAAATAGAAATATGAATAAAATCTATTCTTCTGACCCATTATTGAAATTTTCAATATCTCCCACTGTATGCTCTTCTACCTCGAGAAAATTCTCGATTAGCTCAAAATCATCTTCTGTTAAAAATTCACCTATATCATAAAGTAAGTAGTGAGATAAACTTTGTAAGTAAAAATATGTATGCATAATTAATTTAATTTCATGCGTTACCGAGTTTTCATGCTTCAAGTTACATACTGGTTGGAATTCATTTTCCAGCCCTACTAAACTTCAGGCTCTCATTAGCCATCGCAAGGTTTCATGCATTCAGGCTTTTATTAGTCATCTCAAGGTTTCATGCGTTCTGGTTTTTATTAGCCATCTCAAATTTCCATGCGTTTAGGCTCTCATTAGCCATCACAACATGTTTTCTGTCAATTCTATCAGATTCGCACACATACAAGATAACCTATCAATTTTTATCTTTATTTATTGTATGTCAATATCTAATCATGTTTTTGCAGTTCAAAATATCATGAGCATAATAATATAATAAAGGTGTAAAAGAATTTAAATAAAAAGTTCCTTTGTGATGTAGGGCCACTAGCCACAACATTGAAATCAATATCTTTACTTACCTGGATTTGAAGAGGGTAAGGGATTTGGGTATTCCAAGTTTTTGAATAAACTAGCCTACTGAAAAGATTATCGATTAACTCCCTTCAATTATTAATATAAATCATTGAAAGAGATTTGGGTAGAAATTCGTTATTGTTAAAATCCTCAATTGGATCAAAGATGAATTCAGGTCGGGTCGGTTCGATAAGCTGGACCGATTTGGTTTGGTTGAGCTGAATCGGTTTGGTTCGGTTCAGTTGGGTTGGACCGGTTCAGTTCGGTTGAGCTGGATCGGTTCGGCTAGACCACTTGAAATAATCTAGCTGCCTCTCCTTCTTCTTCATTCTTCTTCGACTCACAGCTACGCGATGAGAGAGAGAGAAAGAGAGAGAGAGAGAGAGAGAGAGAGAGAGAGAGAGAAAGAGAGAGAGAGAGGATCAATACCATTGATACTGAATGGATTTTTGGTTTCGGAATTTGGGGACGAAGAGAGGTCGTGTGCGCCGAAAATAACAACGAATGCCCATGTTATGGTTAGACTCAATATTGCAG
>CM039471.1:5824851-5835127 GCA_022433065.1 Begonia loranthoides
CGTTGTATGAGAATAAAAGTATTGCAAGCATGTATAGTAAATAAAAAATGGGATTAAAAAATTTGAATAGAAAATATGCTTACATTAGCCACCGTCGACAGAAATCTCCTCCCTTTCGTAAACCACTGCCCATAGATTTTTACATCCAGAACCACCACAGGAATAACGAAAACCCACCACAGAAGCGCATGATATACAGTTTTGGCAGCGATGAACGGCGAGGATTGAAGCAGTAAAAGCCAAGAAATCCAAGGAGCGAAAAGATAGTTCACTCCTACGTGATGCAAGAACTCAGCTTTCACTAAACGAAAGTGAAAAAAACATTTCAAAATGTAGAGAGAGGATAGTAAGAGTGACGTCGAAAAGGCTAGTGACCATAGGAAAATGAAAGCAGTAGCGGGCAGCATCCGAAGTATTCGTCTGAAAGTATGGGCATTTTCGATAGGCTCTTCCAGGATTTTCCATAATAAAGCTTGGCTGCACAGGGAAAGGCTAATCCTAAAATTACCAGCGTGAAATCTGGGTAAGATGGTTAAATTTGGCTGTTTTATAGTGATCGGAGAGTTGCATTCTGACTGTTCTTCTTCATCAACGGTGGTTTCAATCTGCAGCTCAACGTGGGGTTGAGATTCTTTCTCTTCCATCTGAATTTAAAATCTCTCTCGGGCTTAAATGATCCAACACAAACTGAAGGTTTATATAGAAATAGCCATGGAGTTAAAATAATTTGCAGAGAAAAACAAACAGATTAAATTTGATATTTTTGATGTTGACGTGTGTCTGTATCACTCGTTAACGCTGACACTTCGTATAATTTTCTATTTCTAGAAAAAAATTAAGCTCGGGAGTATTAGTTATATGGAACTTTACGACTCACTAAATACACAGAGGAGGGGTGAGAGAGGCTCACAACTAGAGCTGGCTAACGAGCCGAGCTGAGCTGAGCCAGTTGAGACTGAAAAAGTCTGGCTCATTGAGCCTGTCGAGCTTAACAAGCCGAGTCTAATGAGCCTGCTGAGCCTAACGAGCCGAGCCTAACGAGCCAAGCCTTAACGAGCCGAGCGAGCCTAACGAGCCTTAACGAGCTGAGCCTAACGAGCTAAATATACATAAATAATAATATCTTATATAAATATATTATAAATTATTTTCAATATTATACAATTTAAAATTATAATAAATATTTATTATTATAATGTAAAAATACTATAATTAATAATTTAATTGAATAAATATTTTTATTGAATTGAATAAATATTTTTATTACAATTTCAAAATGAAAATGAAAATTACAATTTCAAATATAAATTACAATTTCAAAGCACAACTTACAAGATAAAGAAAATATATGAAAATGAAAATTACAATTTCAAATTTAAATAAAAATTTAGTCTTCAACATCCAAATTTTTGAATTCTTCAACTATGTCATCTTCTCGTTATTGATCTCTCGTCACAGCGTCGTTCCAATCCTTCATGCAAATGAGTGCCTCAACGATTTCTGGTGCAAGTCTTCCTCGTTTATCATCGTACACAGGTCCACCTGCACTAAAAGCAGACTCCGATGCTACTGTAGAGACCGGAGGTGTTAGTAGATCACGTGCCATTCTAGAAAGAATAGGAAATGAAATAGAGTTGACTCTCCACCAAGCCAAAATATCAAAATCATCGGGGCAAGAAATGTTATGGTAGGTGTTAAGATAAATATCGAGTTCATTTCTTTGTGAATTATAAGAATGAACATTGCTATCTATTTGCTTAAATATATCATACATAAAATCTTGTGGATCTCCACCACAAGCACCACTACTAGAACTAGCATGTATATCATATGAAGGAATTGAACGATTATTAGAATATTTAATTTCATAAGAAGAAAATAAATTATCAATTTCATTTCTTAATTGAGCACCATTAATTGAAGAAGAAATACCTAAATTAGAAGAAATTCTATCAAGCATTATACGCACTCCATCTAATTTAAATCTAGGATGCATTATGCATGCAAAACAAAAAATATGAGGTATGTTAAGCCAATATTTTTTAAATTTTTTTTCCATTTTTTCAATAAATGCACAAAATTCGTTTTTTTGTTTAAATATTTGAAAAGTACCCGTTAATTTTATAAAAAGTGGGAGAACAAGATGAGTAGTGGGATAATAAATTCCCGAACATTTATTTGTAGCTTCATAAAATGGTTTTAAAAAATCAAGAAATAAATTAGCAATATCACAACTATTATGATCAAGAGTAATACATTTTATTTTTTCACTAATATAAGCACAAATAACTAACCAATATGGCTTAGCATTTTCTAACAATAAATAAGTCGAATTCCACCTTGTATCTACGTCGATTTTTAATTTGCTTGGTTTAAGTTGAGCAACTTTACAATATTCTTTATATTCTTGTTGTCGCGTATTAGATGAAGTAATAAAAGAAATTGCAGATCGAATAGATTCAATATGTAGCGAAATATGTGACATGCCATCTCGAACAACTAAATTTAAAATATGACAAACACATCGCATATGAAAAAGAGTATTATGAGTCGTATCTAATTGAAATAACCTTTTAAATTCAAAAATTGCAACATCGTTAGCAGCAGCATTATCTAGTGTAATACTAAAAATTCTATCTCTAATAGCATATTCTTGCAAAACTCCAACAATATATCTATAAATGGTAACGCCACTATGTGGATATTCACAACTACGAAATCCTAATATTCTTTTATTTAATTGCCAAGAGTCATCAATAAAATGAGAAGTTACGACAATATATCCTAAAACATTAGGTGCACTCCATAAATCAGAAGTAATACAAATAGACATAGACGGAGCATTTGAAAAAAACTCAATTAATTCATTTTTCATATGATTATACATTTTAATAATATCACTTCGCGTCGTACTTCTAGGGACTCGTCTAAAACTAGGATTAATATACTCTTTCATAAAATTTTCAAATAACTCGCTATCAAACATAGATAAAGGTGCCTCAGATTGTGATATATATTTTGCTACTTCTTCTCTCATTTTATTATGTGAATACATAAAATTGTCACTGCCACTAGCATTTATGAATGTTTGTGTAGGGTCTCTCACTTGCGCGTTAGAGTGATATTTTGCATAATGCCTACCAAGTGTGCTAGTAGAACTACTGGATACGTATGCATAATGTTTAATACAATATTTACATTGTGCTCTACTTTCTATTTTTCCACCAATTTTAATATCTTTCATTTCAAAATTATTCCATACATTCGACGTTTTACTTCTTTTTTTTTCTAGGTGACGATGTGGATGCATGTGCCGATGATTGATCAATTGCAATTGTGAGATTATCTTCCCTAATTTCCTCAATATCATCGTTAGTGTCATTAAAAGTGTCAATTAAAAAATCACGAGGATCCATAATTAAAAAAATTGACTACTGCGAAACAATTAATAAATAAAATGATATCGCACACCAATTACGCAACAATAGTATGCAATTGTTGTGAATTGTGATCACCTCCTCCCCGAATACGAGTCCTACAAAAATTGCAAAAAAAAAATAGTTATTTTGTAATACACATTAAATTAAAAAAACTAAAATTAAAAAAATAAAATATACCTTTGAAATTGGGAGAAAGATGGAGAGATTAAGCAATTGAGAAATGAAGGGAAAGATTGAGATATTGAGAGAAAAATTGGTGAAAAGATTGAGAGAATGTGAGAAAGTTGGGATGAAAAATTTGAGAGATAATGAGGAGTATATATAGCCTATATTTTGCCAACCGTTGGATCAAGCAAGCAACGGTCTCAAGACCGTTGCTTGATCTCATTTCAGCCTGAAGCTGAAATACACAGCAACGGTCTGAAGATCGTTGCTGTGTTGGGATGGTTGGGCAACGGTCTTTGGACCGTTGCCCAACATGGCAGCCAACAGCTGAGAGGCTCAGTCGAGCCCTCAGACGAGCAACAGCCAACAGGCAACGGTCTAGTGACCGTTGCCATCGCCACTCGCCAATAGTCTTCAGACCGTTGGTTGAGTGGAGTGACTCCACTGGAGAGTGGAGTCTCGGTTGCGAGATCGAGAGAAGAGGCGCACGACGACTTCGCAGTCTCAGTCTCGCGAACTGGCTTTGCAAGTCTAAACATTGCAGAGCCAGTTCGCGAGACCGAGAGAAGAGGCGACTTCGCGAGACGGTGCACGACAACAGAGCCAGTTCCGATGACTTCGAGAGATGGCGCACAACGACTTCGCAGTCCCTGTCCTGCTCAGAGAGCTTCCGTCACAGTCGTTCTGTCGTTCGAGACTGAGCCAGTTCGCACTTCGCAGTCGTTCCATCGTTCGTCCGAGCTTTGTAGCCTCAGTCACCGTCGTCGCGAGCCCGGGCTGGGAATCAGACTCAGTCGTCGTCGTCGTCGTCGCGAGCCCAGTCCTGCTCAGAGAGCTTCGCCTTCACGCGAGCTCTGTCCCCGTCGTCGCAAGCGGGACTCAGTCCCCTGTCCCCGACTCCCCGTAGTCGCGAGCTCGGGCTCGGGTAGAGGTCTGGCGGGCTGGCTCGCCAGGCCAGCCTGCCAGGCTCGCGAGCCAGCCCGCCAGGCAGGCTTGCGAGCCTGGGTGCTCGGGCTCGGCTCGGCTCGGCTCGGCTCGGCTCGTCTACCGGACTCGGGCCGAGCCCGCTCGGTTACTGTGGCGGTCCGAGCCGAGCTCGGACTGCTACAGTAACGTGCTGAGCGGGCGGGCTGCTCGTTAGCCACCACTACTGACAAGGGTAGCCGACTTGGACCTATGTTCATAGCTTTGAAGCGTGACTTGTATTCTATACTTTACAGCTAGATTGAAACTGAGAGCGATTTATTGTTTCAGCATAGGTGGGAAAAGCTAATGTAGATTCAGATATTTTTCCCATTTTTTAGATCCCATCACACCTGTTAGATACAGTTCAAGTCGGCAGTTTGTGTTGCGGGGTAGCTACTGTGTGTACTTCTTCCTCTTGTCCCGCATAACTTTGAATTCTGACTGGATGTTCCAAATCTAAGATCGTGAAGAACATGTGTGTCGTCAAATCTATAACTCAACTCGCTTGAAAATCAATTAAACCTGGAATTTTTAATAATATGTCGTGGACGACCTGAAAGTGATGACTTAGAAAGACCTATTTACCACTCTCCACTAGAAAGACCTATCTACGTTAGATTCTCCCATTGCTACAGCTGAGAAACTTCCATTGTGTCTTTCTTCCTCGTCAACTAGTTTGTAGTTTTGTTGCAGTGATTCCTTGCTTAGTTGTTGGTAAGGCTAATCGACAGGACCTGGATTTTGGGTTTAGATTTTCAATAAATATGGTGTTTGATTGAAGTATCTTCCACTGTTTTGACCTGTAAGACTCAATTTCATTATAAAAACATTGCAAATTGGGTGGTGATTGTCGACTGTATTCCACTAGATGAAACTTGGGGTCGGTCAAACTTCTTTAGAGGGTGAGACTCCTCCAATGGAAGACTCAATTGTCCAGCTGGATTTTCTATTTTTGACTAGGCTAGTCCATGGCAGCTGGGTTTTGAATATGACTAAATTCGTCAACGCCTTACTTCACTCTTTGATTTTCCAGTCTAGATCAAACCATTATGCAGAGTTAGTACATACACACACACACATAGAGAGAGAGAGAGGAAGGTAAAATAGATCAAATTTTTATTTCAATGAGCAGATGAAGATGACAAAAGAAAAGAACAGAAAATAGAGAAAGTAGGTTCTTGATGATTATAGTCTTCGTCAAGAAGTGTTTGACAGTGAGATTGCATCTTATGACAGCATGAGATTTATGAACGTCAAAAGAAAGCGTCTCGAGCGTAGCATATGGAATATCTAATAAAGTTTTCTTAAAGAAATTTATGGGAAGAATCTCCCACTACTATCGGTGGAAACGTCACAAACCAGGAAAATAAATTCCTCCCCTATTTCTCCATGACTCTCCTTCCCCTCCCCTGTTAATGCAAATTCCTATTTCCCCCCACTCTCTCTCCATCTCTCTTTGCCTCTCACCTTTTCCTCTCTCTCTCTTCCCCTCGGCGATTTCTTTCCCGCAAGACAGAGGTTTCTCTTGGCAAATTGGGCGAAGGAGTTGAGACCCATTTTCAATTCAGTGACCATGACATTATCAATCTCGGTAAGACAATTCTTTGTAATTCAAAACTATGACAGAAAGATTGAAAATTTGTACACAATTTTACTCTCGGTGTTGAAGGTGGAAAACCGAGTTGTTCTTAGTACGGTTTGAAGAAGGAAATGAAAACTATGCAAAGGTGTTTCAAGAAATTATGCAAATCATCAAAGAAATAAAGGGAGAAAGAGAGAAAGAGAGAGACAAATAGAGGCCAGTGTTTCACATTTTGAATCTTAAATCATAGGAAGAGTCAATATACAAGCTTTTAAAAGAAAAACTAAAATAGCAAACTAGGGCAAAGTAAAAAGACTAATATACTCATACAACATAAGATAAATAAAACCTAATTTTTCTAACAGGAAACATAAGCCTCTCGCAGGTCGATTGGAGTTCTACCAGTGGTCGGAAAATCAAATCGGATGTATGACAATGTGATTTAAAACTCTCGTTTTTAATCTTTGTTGTGGTTGGATTTCCTGATAAAAAAACATTAGATTTGCTTTCTGTAAATCATACCTTGAGTTTGATTGTGGTATTGGTTCTACTCTTGTCGGATTGCTGGACGAAAATCCAATGGAAAGGATCATCGCGGACAACGTTGATGAGGACGATGTTGTCCTGGGCAAATCTTTCAGCAACCCACTGAACCGCATGGTATTTTTATTTTGTGCTCCAGTTAGTTAAGTGATGGGCCGCAATCCGCACCCAATTGGATTGCGGTCCAACCACATATCACATTTCAGGCCATGTGTGAGGTCCAATTTAAAGGTTTTCACTCAATTAATTATAAATTATTTTTTTGTGAAAAAGTGAGAATTTTAATGGATAAAAATTTAACCTAAATTTTGATATCTTTATTTTTTTTGATAGGTACCTAAAAATTAAATTAAAAATCATTGGCTTTAAAATTTTAATTTTTTGGATAATTGGGTTTGGGTCGACGGTAAACCCACTTTGAGGTAGAGATTTAATTTTATGCACAACGTTGCATAGAAATTTTTTTAAAAAAATATTTTGAGACGTGTTTCATATAAAATGATGTGTCCATTTCATGGCTCGTCGGATTTTTATATTATATGTAATTTTTTAATGTACACGTTTTATTAAAGAATGCATATAAAAATTATTGGATCAACTTGGTCGTGTGAACCAAGTTTGATCGACCCGATTTGGGTTCTATTTTACTTCATACATTCGACCGTGAGAGAATGTGTTTGTTTGTTGTTATCTAAAGTAATGGAACAACTGTATGTGCGTGTCCCTGCGTGCAAAACCCTAAACCTGATTAGATCTTTATGTGGCTTTCTCGATCGCCGAACATCGCTTTTATTTTGTTATATGCCTATGACATAGTGTGGCCAGAGTCCGTGAGTGACTCCATTTTCACTGAGATTTTATATAGTATAGCAATAATTTATTTTAATTAAATACCACATTATAGTGGATTGTTTTTTTTAAACGTGTGTCATTCTATACAATTTTCTAAAAATGAATTTATGAAACATAAATTTTTGATCATGCATGCTAAATCATTATTCTAAATTAATTGTTGAATATAAACATTTGATTCTTATTAAGTTTAGTCAACTCACCCCAATGACATTCCTTTTAAAACTTTTTCAACAAAATTTCCAGTTGCCGAATGAGAAGTAAAAATTCGACGAAATTTATTTATTTATTTTCAACATTTTAATAAATTTTTTTGCGAGACATTTTGTAAGGTAAACTTTGAACTATAATTTCAATTTTTCATTTTTCCCAGAGTTATTTTTGAACTATATTGCTATGATATCTAGATATCACTTATTAGACCTATTTAGCCCATATTTTGTCCTTTCAAAAAAGGTTGTTTCTCATTTTGTCTTGAGTTACTTGTGGGAACTCATAGCATTATCCTCTCGCCAACCAGAAATTGCTTCTTCCTGAAACGACAGACACCTCTCTAACTACCAAACTGCTTACTTGTACCTTGTATATCCAAACTACTGTCTTTGTACTCTTCGTTCGTGAACACCGGAGAAATCAAAACATGTGAATTCAAACCGTCTAACCCAGATGTTACGTACAGTCCTTGAGCTAGGTCAACTTTGGGAGAGTCAAAATCTAGGCTCTCTGTTATGGAGTCGTCAGTTACAAAAATGGTTTCGAACTGGGTAAAACCCTACACTTGGTTCAGACTGCCGGCTACCGGAAAGAGGGTGTTGTTTGGATCAGCGAAGATATTCTGCAAGTAGAGTGACATTTTGGTTTCTCCATCTGAATTTGTAGCCCACCCCTTATTTAGAAGCAAGTAAAAAATGGTGATGAAACCGATTAAAAGTTTTTGCGCCACTGGAGGAAAGGATCAGAGGAGAACAAGGAAAGAAATGGAGTGTTTCTGATGGGGTGATGAAGAGATTAACGTTTTTATAGATAGGATTGGAAGTTATCAAACCTGGAGATGTTAACAAAGAAAGTGAGAGTAATATCTGTTAAAATTCCTTCATGGAAAAATATTTTTTTTACATGGAAATGACTTAATTCTTTCCCGTTTCAAGGGAGCTTTCGAGTTCCGTTAAGGAAATCTCCTCTCCCATTTAATAGAGAGTTTCCTCCTCTCTTCCTCACACCTGTGTCTCCCTCATTGCCTCTGTCATTTGTGTTCCGCAAAGCAAAGCCACCTTCAATGAATTGAAGAAGGATTTTGGACGATCAACTCATTTCGATTTAGTGAATGTCGCCGATGTAGGTTTGAAATAGGGAGCAACTCCGGTGATCGAACTCGGTCAATTGTTGGTAAAAATCTGACCTCCTTGTCCCTCTATTGGGACTTTAAAAGTTGAAATTCTTATACGAAGTTATTCTATGTGGTGGAAAGGATTCAAATTGCAGATTGAAGGAGGAGAATGTCATGAAAGATCGATAATAACCTAGGAGGAGGGGGGATGGGGTTAGTTAGGTTTTTAACCGTTTTTGTGCGATATTCATTTTTCTAAATTCTAAGTGATTTATCAATTACAATGCATACGAACAAATAATAATAAAAAGTTTAAGGGATAGAAATTGCAAACAATTTGTTTACACGGTTCGGCAAATCCCGCTTACGTCTACGCTCCAAGTTTCCGACTTGGAGATCCTTAGTCGTCTAACCGCTCTGGTTGACGATGTTTGACTTCCAAGTGTCAAACAAACCTTTACAATTGACTTTTTCTTAGGGCGTCACCCTTTTCTCTTTGACTATTCCGAGGCATCACTGTAATATCCTAGAATTTTATTAAATTAAAATTTTATTATTTAATTCGAACTTTAGAATGATTTTCTCTTGGGATATTATACCCTGATTCTTTTTCATAACAACATTAAATAAAGAAAATTTAGAAACTATTTGGATGCAAATTTGTATAAGAAAATATTTGGTTAAATTTTATTAGGGATAAATTAAAAAGAGAAGTAATTAAATGGAAGTGGTAAAATGAAATGTGCGAGATGTGCGACTGGTCGGTCCATATTTGATAAAGATCAATATGGACCGACCAGTAGATGTCGATATCGATCGGTCTCGATAAGAACTTCCATCAGATGGGCAACCTTCCATAACGTGGCCTAACTTGGCATATTCCTTGGCATATTCTTTCACATACTTCATTGACATATTCTTTGACATATTCCTTGGTATATTCATTCACATAATTCATTGGCATATTACTTGGCATATTCTTTGCATATTCCTTCAATTTTTACCTATAAATAGAGGCTTTGAATTGAAAGGAAAAACACACCAAGAAAAAGAGAAAGAGAGGGAGAAGAGAGTGTGAGGAAGGAAGAGAAAGAAAGAAGAAATTGTGACGGCAAATTCGTGAGAAGGAAATTGAAAGGGATATTTCGTAGGAAAGCTCTTCAAGAAGTAAGAAATAGGATGCGGTGGTCAGTGGAGGTCCTGCATCACAGGATTATTTTACATTTGAGTTATTGTCAATTTAATTACAATTGTTGTTAAAATTATCGTTGAATTTACTATTAGCTTAAATGTTGAAATTACTGTTAAAATAATGAATTTACTTAAAAAGAAATAATTAGTTATAATGCACGAAAAATATTGAGAAAATGTTAAAAATAATAAAATGTTACGATGACTATG
>CM039471.1:5845111-5865381 GCA_022433065.1 Begonia loranthoides
TCATGTCTCTTCAATCACGTCTCTTTAAACTACACTTTATTCATTTAATAAGGTTAAAGAGAGGGAAGTAAAACTCAATTAACTTAATGTCTTTAATGCTTAACAACCATCACATTAAGCACTTTAATATTAAGTCAATGTAACTTTAATTAACATGGACCACACTTATATAGATTATAATTAAATAATCTAACAACAGAGGAAAACAAAAATCCAATTTTGATTACCTCTGTCTCACCGGTTTTCCAATCCCCAAAGTCCCGATCAACACTGCAAAAAAAAAAAATCAACGTTCCGCCTCCGAATTTGACTGAAGCCCGATTCTCTTCAAACGATAATGAATAAAAAATAAAATTTCAATATCCAGCAACTCCATAATCCAGACTAATGCTAGAAAGCAGAGACGAAAATGAAGAGGAGAAAAATCAGATTTTTATACCTCTCGGAACCGACAACCCCCAATTACAGTGACCCATACAATCTCCGTGAACTTCCAAAACTTTTTCCTCCAACGCGCATAATTTCCTTCAACAATTCTGATCAAAATTTCACAACTCAATCGAGAAGTCGAAAACACAGAGTCGAGAGAAAGATGATCTTACCACGGCGAAGATAACTTCTTCACAGATCTCCGTTCCCTAATTGCCGAGTGCAAAAGAAGTGTTGTAGGAAGAAGAGGTAGAAATTGGAAAACTCGTCTGATGAATTACCGAGGGGAGAGGATTTCAAGCACATACTTCTCCACATCCATTTTCTCCATATTCGAGGGAAATATTTTCCCCGAATAATTTTTTTTTTAAACGGGCAGATATTCCTTGTACTTGTCTTCTCCGGTATGATACGTTGCCTTAACATCTACTCTGTAATCAAAGTAAATATTTCTTATAGGAGTGGATTCAACAATTAAGTACTTTTAATTATGCATTATGATTCTTGTGTTTATAGCTATATGATGTGTCAATCACATCACAATTCCTAGTATTTTTCGATAAGGTTGATACACACTTACTAGTTTTCATAAGAAAGATTTAAATCGTATATGTTTTATTTAATTTTAGAAATTATGATGTAATAACCTCCCAAAAAATTAATTTGATTTGAATAAAATAAAGTGATATTATTATACCAAATTAAAGATTTAATCGTCAAGAATTAATTGATTCATCAAATTATTTTCATTATCTTCTCATCTAACTTCCATTCATACTGGACAGTGGAGTTCTTGCAATCTCAGCAACAGCGACAACTTTAATGTTAAATATCTCCTCACCAAACTCCAAATTAATATCCCTCCTACTATATTTATAGCTTAAGTGCAATAAGGAAAGGTGAACCAAAGGGTATCGATAAAGAGAAAATCTATTAGTCGATTAGGTTGCACAAAATGGTTCACTCAGAAATTTAAAAACTTCAACCCCAAATTCACAAATATTAGAGCGAGGAGACCTTCAAAGAAATCTTCTAAATACCAAAAAGTTGAGTAGGACATGCTCTTATACTAATTTTTTGGAATAAATAGGGGTGGACAAGAACCGAACCGAACTGAGAACCGACCTGGAACCGAGTTTCGGTTCCATTTCTTGGTTCCTAAATTTAAAACTGGTTCGGTTCTAGTTATGGGGTCTACATTTCGGTTCGATTCTCAGTTCTTGGTTTATAGAACTGAGAACCAAATTGTCTTAAAAATAGGGACGGCCCAAACGAGCTCGCAATCGCAGCTAGAAATTGGAGCTCGGAACTGAGAAACCCAATTTCCCAAAGACGAACCTGCAGGCTGCGAAGGCAAAATCCATGAAGAAGATCGGCCGACTCTCCTTCTTGATTCTTGTCATTCCGAGGGTACATATGGTTAAAAATCTTTGGATTTCGGGTTTGCAATTTTGAGTCTCCAACCGCTGCTTTGATTTAGGGTTTGCAATTCTGGATGTCTTGATCATAATCTGTTGTCTTGATCATTATCCGTTGTCTTTATTCAACACCGTAAATCATAATCTGGCAAAAATTGTTGGGCCATATTTTTTATTTTTGTTCTAGCAAAAATCATAATCTGGCATATTTTTTATTTGCATTGTTGTGCGGCTTCAGTTTGACGAATGAAGGTATTTTCCTGGGAACGTATTATAGAAACTATGCAGTCTTTCAATCCATGAGCTTTCCACGAAAATATGGCAATCCTTTTACTTATGTGAGATTGGGGTATGCACTTCTTGGGAGATGCTTCTGAAAACTAATTTCTGAAAACAATGTTTATATAACAGGTTTTAAAAGTCATTTGTTTTTTCATTTGGTTTGTAGTTGGCAACAGTTTTGAAGAGCTTTTCAATCATTGAGCATGATATGTTATATGTTGAAAATTGGTATAGAAAACCTCAACCTTAGCTCTGATACCAATTGTTGAGAATCGAACGCGAAACGGAAAAAGAAAATTGCGGAAGCAGGGACACCAAGATTTCGTGGAAAACCCTAACGGGAAAAAACCACGGGCAGAGGAGAAATCACTATGAAGGAAATCAAGGTACAATGAGTTTTGCGACTCAAGCATCAATATATAGAGAAATTAAATAACCCTAATATTGGATATGGGCCTGACCCAGCCCAACTAGAATTCGAGTCACTCCGAACTCTAACAATCTCGACCTTGACACGAATTCCACCTGAGAGATCCAATGCAAGCTTCACGGCCCACCCCAAAATGAATCCAGAACACAGAACTCTAACAATCTCCATCTTCAAAGAAATTCCAATGTAAGGCGAACGATCTGCAAAATTCCAATGAAAAATAACCTCCTCTTCCACAAAGGCCCCTGATGGGCCAACTCAATATCTAGTACGGATCAAGTTTAAGCCCCGCTTAAACTTGGAGACACACTCGGAGAGAAATTACATCTTCTCCATGGTACCACCGAATTATCAGAGATGTTGCAATGCACTGCATGTGAATATGCTGAATCTATACTCTCGAACACACTCAATGCGTAACCCACTGTAAATGTTTCACCATATCGCCGTGGAGCTTTACCCTTTCTCTTGGTTATGCCTTTGACGATACCTCTCTGATGTGAAACTGTAACTGAAACTAGTGACGATGTGGTGACTGCATCACGCTGAACATCTGTAATAGGCTGACGTGTTGATTCTGATGTGGATTCAGAACCCAACTTGAACTTCACCTGAGAATCTGACTTCCTCTAAGTCTTCTCCAACAAACCTTTTGAAGGTGAATTCACAAACTTTGTAGCCTGATTACCCGTCACTGTAGAACCCTGGAATATATAGAAATTTGCAAAGCTTCTGTGTCCCTTTAACTTGATGAGAACACCCCTACTGATCTTTATACCTCCACCTACAGTGTTGTACTTGTACCCTTTCGAATCCAGAGTACTCAACGAGATCAGATTCTTCTTTAACTCGGGAACATGTTGCACGCTACCCAGTGTCCTCACAACTCCATCAAACATTCTGATTCTGACGGTACCGATACCAGCTATCTTGCAAGGTGTGTTATTGCCCATTAACACAGCACCTCCTGAAACGGTCTCATATGTCGTATACCAATCCCGATTTTAGCACCTATGAAACGAACACGCTGAATCCAGAATCCACTTCTTGTTTGGCTTTGAGTTTCCCTCTGACACTATTTGAAGATCTCCATCACTGTGGTTTTCTTCTTCTGCGACAACTACTTCACCGGACGTCATCGTTTGTTTTCCCTTCTCTGTAGCTCTCTTTAACTCATTCTGCAATTTACGGCACTCGGCTTTGATGTGCCCTCTTCTCTGACATAAGTAACAGGTTCTATCTTGGTACCTTGACTTTGACCGGCCCTTCGAACTCTGAACATTATCACTGCCTTTATTGTTTGAATCTCTTGTTCTACCCCAAACGACGAATCTCTCACCTCGAGACTCGGATTCCTTAACAAGCTACTTCATCTTTTCCTTTGACAACAAAGAACCATAAACCTCTTCCAGAGTTAAACTGTCTCTACTGTACAAGATCGTATCTCTAAAAGAACCATATGAAGCAGGCAACGATCATAACAGAATCAACCCCAAATCCTCCTCATCGTACTTGCATCCCATAGTCTCCAAATCTGAAACTAACTTCTTGAATGCAGCCAAGTGCTCTGTAATAGAAGCTCCTTCCAATAACTAATGAGAATATAATCGCTGCTTCAAATGCAGCTTACTCGTCAAGGTTTTCTTCATACATAACTGCTCTAATCTGAACCATAAATCAGCGGCAGACTTCTCATTCAAAACATCCTGCAAAATTTGATTTGATAAATGCAGACGTATCATAGATAGGGCTTTGCGATCCTTTCGAAGTTTCTCCTCTTCACTCAATAACGTGAGCATTTTATCGAGCCCTAATAATGCGTCGTCTAAATCCATCTGAGCGAGTACATCTCGCATATTCACCTGCCATAACTGAAATCTTGTATTCTGATCCAACAATGGAATATCGAATTTCACTGAACTCATTGCTCCCAAAAATTTCAGAAATTTTCTCACAAATTTCTGAATTCAAAATATCCGCTCCAAAACTTTAATCCCCAAATAATATCAATATACCAACCAAAAAATTCCACGCCAACTGACACAATAATTTTCTTATAATTCAGTTTTGTCAACCTGTCCGAAATAGATTTTCAGGCAATCGTGGCTCTTCCTTCCTCAGATGGCGGCTAAGTTGGGCATGGAAGAGCGGACAGTGGCGGGCAGAGATCGTCGTCAGCTGAGCAGTCGACGGTTGGCAGAGACCTGTCGCGGAATCGCAGGAGAACAGAGACGGTGATTTCGGTGGTGGCGGAACTCTGTGACGTCGGACGGCAGCGTCTGGTGGACGGCGACAACTTCTTGTGGTCGGCGTTTGTGGTTCGTCGACAAAGTCCTCTGTTGAAGAAGGGCTCTGTTCTTCACTGCTCAGTTCTTCAAATCGGGCAGCTTCTTCTTCGGCAGCAAGACAGAGGCGACGCAAGGAAAAATCCAATTTTTCCTTCAATTTTTTTTTATTTCTTTTTCAAAAATTATAATTTTTCACAAAAAAATGTAAACCCTAAATATCGTTCGATTCAAGTACTAAAACTCTAACTCTGCTCTGATATCAATTGTTGAAAAATTGATATAGATAATCTCACCTGGGCTCTGATACCAATTGTTGAAAATTGGTATAGAGAATCTCATCCTTAGCTCTGATACCAATTGTTGAGAATCGAACGCGAAACGGAAAAAGAAAACTGCGGAAGTAGGGACACCAAGATTTACGTGGAAAACCCTAACGAGAAAAAACCACGGGCAGAGGAGAAATCACTATGAAGGAAATCAAGGTACAATGAGTTTTGCGACTCAAGCATCAATATATAGATAAACTAAATAACCATAATATTGGATATGGGCCCGACCCGGCCCAACTAGAATTCGGGTCACTCCGAACTCTAGCATTATATGATCTTTCAGGAGGGAAAAACAACTTTCAATCTGAGTTTATGTAACGGGAAAAACTTCAAGTCTTATGTTCTTGCAAAGTTACTAAAAGGAGTTCCAATCTATCAGACAATTTGATTCGCTGAGACGGTTTTTTTTCTACTTGTCTTGTTGTTCTTTTTTACAGTTTTCAAATGGGCTCTCATCTCTGTTTTTTCTCTACTTGTCTTGTTGTTCTCTTTTACAGTTTTCAGAATATTACTAGGAACCAAAACCAAATCGGAACCAAACCAAAACCGAGACTCGGTTTCGGTTTCGGTTCCAATTCCAATTCCCTACTCTAGGAATCGAGAACCAAATGGTCGGTTCTATGAGGTCCAGAACTAGAACCAAGAACTGATTTGCCCACCCCTAAGAGTAAAGAAAGATAAATTTAGATGGAAATAATAACGATTAGAGAGATAACAAATAATAATTTTTCTAATTCACTCTATTTGCTACTTTGATATTCCTCTGGCGATTTTTCTTGCAGGGAGATTTTTCCTAAACCAATATCTCCATAATGTACTGGACTGATTGGTACATGTATAGTACACTTAGATAATCTAAATACATGAATTTGTACATAGATAATAACTACTCTTCAAATTGCTTTCTATGACTAATTAAAAGACACAGCAAATAAAAGACACTAATTAAAATGTATATTCTTAGAATTAAATTTGTTTTCATCAATTAAACATAAAAATCTCATTAATACGAGCGAACTAAAATGAAAATATGATCATTTATTAATTAGTTATGCATGTTTAAAGAATTTCTAAACTATCCGGCATGTAACAGAGCCACATTCAACAAATCTTTCGTAATACTAATAAGATCGTATATTAGAGTAAAATATATTTTTTTAAATATTTTCGAAGAATAATATTGAAGAATATTTAGAGAAGGAAGAAGATGACAAGGGGAAAAACAGAGCAATCTATTTTCTCTTATTTTTTGTATTGTTCTTAACAGTATATATATTTTGTTAGACCGCCAAATGGCAGTGTCTAATAAGGAGAGAAATAATAGAAAAGAGAGAGAAAGGCAATCATGCATATTGCGTGTGCGCTATCATCATTAAATTTATTTATTGTTTTAAATAATAATTAGGGAACTTTTCATGAATGAGAGGCTGAAATAATAGAATTAGATTTATGTTTAGCATCGTAACCTTTCACAATGTTCAAAAGCTTTATTGAAAAAAGAAAACAACGTTATTTACTCCGAATAAACATAATCTGAGCCCAGCCGGCGCTAGTAGCTAAATAATTAAACAGAGTTGACTTTGGATTAAGATGACAGATTATGTTAATCCAATTCCCACTCAATCATGTGGGTTTGTTGATCAGATCAATAAAATAAAAAGCTGTTGCTACTAGATTATTATAGATTGCATGAACACGTACGGAGTACGTTATTTTCTTCAAAATACAAAATTTCCTCTGATTTAGGAAGGAGGACTGGGACATTAAATTTAACTGGTTTTAAATTATGTATAATAATATGACTACAGCTGTTAAGAATTAATATCTAAAGTCCTATTTTCTGCTTAGAATAATCCAAAGTCAAGGTAAAATGTGAGAATTTAGCACCAGCAAGAAGATGAACAATCGCACTGTGAAATATAATAAATTGAATTGAAAGAGATAAAGAGAGACTAGAGTTTCTCATTGATTAATTGGTAAAGAATACAAAGAAATATTCGTACAAATAGGATTACAACAATTAATAAGAATATACTAAAATCGTGTCTAGTTTAATTCAAAACCAAAAATGGCGTACTAGTGTGACAAAGTAAACAACACTTTAGAACCCAAATCATTAAAAT
Source organism: Begonia loranthoides (assembly GCA_022433065.1). NCBI lineage: Eukaryota > Viridiplantae > Streptophyta > Magnoliopsida > Cucurbitales > Begoniaceae > Begonia > Begonia loranthoides. The sequence continues at coordinate 5,852,411 of CM039471.1, forward strand.
ATTAGTCTCACCATGCAGCTTGGTGGAGAGCAGAAATGGACGTTTATACAAATTAAGATTACAATCACAAACCTAAACCACAATTTTTGGTTGAAAACCACCGTCCTCTCACAAGACGAGTTTTGAGTGCTCTTAATGCTGTATGGTAATATTGAACTGAGCAATGGTGTAACCACTTGAAATGTTAAAGAAATAGGTATTACTTATGGAGAAGCCTCGAGCCAAACGGAATTTTCCTGTCCCGCCAACCACGGCCAGCTCTCTGGTAGCATCGAATTGTCTGCTTGTTCCCAGAATTTGAAGAGTACTGCCATTATAAGCACGGTTTGTGAACACCAGCGATAACGAGACCATTAAATTCAGGCCGTCCAAGCTGGCCACAACGTACAGTCCTTGAGCTCGACCGACGACGGCTGAGTTAATATCAGGGCCCACTGTTATTAAATCGTCAGTGGCAAAAATTGTTCCAAAGTTTGTGTAGTTCCACTCCTTCGCCGGAATACCAGCGACTGCGACGTAGGACATGTTCGGTGCGTACGCAAAGTCTTGAAAATACAAGATCATCTTGGTCTCTTTGGCTTGTCCTAAAGAGAAGGCCATGCAAAGAGCCAAGAGCAAGCAAAACGAAGCGCTACTCAGAGGGAATGTTCTTGCCATTTTCTCAGATGTTGAGAGAGAGAGGAGGGAGGAAAGGAAATCAGAGGAATTGAGAGCGGTTTTTTGTGAATTATTTTGATGGATTATGTTCTCGATTTATAGCGTGATTCGAGCCAATTGTGTACGCGAAGTCTTGGGTATGGAGAGAATAAAATATGAATGTTGATGGATGACTGTCTACCTTGTCAACCTTCGAAGAGGGTTTAAAAGTTCCAACTTGGGACCCATTCAGGCTGAAGAACAAAAAATGTCTTCTTCTTTCTTTTTTTTTTTACGTATGTTCATTGATCATAAACGACTGGTGAGATAATATATTCAAGGAAACTGCATTTGGAGTAAGTTATTAATTATAGTCTTCCTTTTTTATTGTTCTTGACAATATAATTCAGCTTTGATGTTCTGCTTTTGAAGCTCTTTGAAATTTTCAAAGCAATTTCCCAAGAAAATGAGACATTACTTTGGTTGGAAGGTAATTAGAATAACTGATGGGGGGCTTAGTGCTAATCATGAAATTAATTCTTTAAAACATATTATTGATATACACCACTGTGTTTTCAAATATGTTCGTGTTTCTCTTTTTAAAAAATATATAGTTTTAATTAATCACATTCAAAGACAATGAGTATAAAATAAATCACAAGTGGATTATGTTCTTAAAAAAAAATAATAATTTGAAGTTTTTTTTTAATTAATGAACCGAAAAATTGAGCTATATACTAAACTGATTGTGAGCTTCTTGCTTCTCAGGGGTTGACTTCATGCGTTATTTGATTACTATGAACATGGAAGTGGCAAAGTCAACTCACCAATCCCATTCCTATATCAAGATGAAGAGACAATAACCTATTTAAAGTTCTTAAAAAAAAAAACTAGTGTCTCAATCTTAGGTCAACGCAAAAAAAAGTCTAACATATATCCACCTTCGTACAATCAGTCTTTTTATTCCATGTGGCAAGAGATGTTAAACGAACAGGTTGGCTAGGCTGAGTTCTGTAGCGAGTTGAACCATACTAGACTTGTTTAATTTGTGTCTCTTGAATTGCCTCGAATTGAATTTTTTTTGAGCGGCCTTGTTAAGTTCAACTCATTGAACTCGTTAATCTCGTTAGGTTCAACTCGTTTAACTCACTATGCATGGTGAGTCAAATTTTTTCAGGCTCAATCAGCTCATTTGTCACTTCTACCTTCAAATGCCACTTGTTTGTATAAATGTTGGTATGAAAGTTTCATTGATGAAAATAAATTGTTCAATTAACACCCATCACTTCAAGTGAACTTTTTTTATTCTTTACCTAGTTATTAATCTCATTGTCAACTAGACTAATTAACTTGAAATTGATCAATGAAATATAAAATTCAGCAAAATATGATATTTTCATTTCTTTTTAGTTAATAGCTTTTGTTTATTTTATTTCTCAAGCATTGGAACCACTAATTATAATTGCGTCGTGTGTGTTTGTTGGATGTATTGTGTTTGATGGAAATCAAGAAATGTTACAAGATTCATGTAACCAAAATACTAATGAGAAAAACATCTCTATATGAGCGTTGCTGTGAAAACCCAAAGTTTCTTAATATAGTAAAATCCACGTGTAAATTAGAATCAATGGGTCAATTGGTTAAAATTTGAGTTCTTTGGTGAATTATGGAATAATTACTGAACAAATTAGTAAATAATTCAAGGGAAACAAGTATAGAGTTCTATCAGGGAAAGAGAACTCATACCCAAGTACGCATTCATAAACCGAGAAATAGAGAGAGAGAAAAGCGACAAAATGATGAAAGTTCGAAGTGGTGAGGGAAGAATTATGACCACCAATCCGTGCTATCGGTGTGTCAAGCCAGAAAGTTTGCGAAGGGGTTTTGCAGACATGATTGTTTAAAGTAACTTCCAAAGCCTGAAGTTGTGTGGTGTTGAGTTTGGATTCAGACTCGAAATGTCGAGAATCTGTGATATCCGGTGAAGGGCTAAGGCTGTGAGAGGCAGGAATCTGACCGAGAAATAATGGTGGATGCTCAAGGGAGTGCCTACTGGAGGTGGGCTCACGGGAGCGATATTCTGCAAGCGGGGACGACATTGGAACATTGATCGTTTCACGGAGTGAATGTTGTTGTGCGGGTGGGAAAGACAATCATTTTGTGAGCGAGAACAGTTGTCGTTTTGTGGAACAAACGTTGTTCCAGGAACGACAATCGTTCTATGGAACAAATGTTATTCTACGATCAGGAACGACGATCATTCTGAGGAGTGTGGGTTTGTTTCGTAGCAGAACGACCCATGTTCCGTTGCTGAATGACCTACGTTCCGGAGCGGAAAAAACCCCAACCTAGTCTTTAAGCGAGGCACGCATGGTGCATGTGCCACCAAATTTAACTTACCGTGGAACATCCTGGCTGTACAGTGCTTGCCTTCCGCGGGCAGTGCATTGTCTTGCGAGGCACTGTCCGTGCCGATTACACCACTCCCTCCCTAATATTTTATGAGTCTTCCGATTAGGTTCCCAATCCTGGTTCAAGACTTTTCTACCTTTTTTGTTTATTCTGAATTGATGGGGAATTTTTTTTCATGAACTAGGCTTAGACGAATTTGAGGTTTTTGAGCTGCTTTCCAAATTTGCTGCTCCTTCGGACAGGAAGCAAACACGCCACTGAGTTAAGGATTTTATACTGAGTTGCACTACATTTACATATCACTATTATTTTGTGGGGGTTTCCACATAAGAAAAACCAATGGAGACTGTTCGATAGCACGTCATATTTTTATAATACGTATGTACGAAAGTTTTACTACTTTCGTGCATGATATTTCATGGTATGTTATGGTTCTGTTTGGGGGCGATGACTCCTCTTGATACTTTGGACGGTCACTATGTCAGAGTATCATGAGACTATCCTCGGTGCATCTTTTGCTACGTGGAGATGATTGTTTGTGCACTATGTGAAAAGATAGATGTAGGCCGGTGATAATATGTTCCTTGGATTTCGACTCTCTAAACCTGATCATAGTGTTTTATGATACGGGTTGTGTCGACACTAAGCTTGCCTAGCTCGTCGGCAAACCCGGGATGACGAGTCTGGTGTAATACCCCGATTTTCTGGAACGGGATTTAATATGGATAATTGAGAAATTATTAGGGGTAATCGGATTAATTGGATAATTATCGAGATATTACCAAGGACGTAATCGACAATTATTATCAAGCAACGTTCGGAATTGAAAAATTTAAGTTGGACCCATAATTATAGTCAATGAATATTCATAATAAATCGAGAATTTGAAATTGGGTATATTTAATAATTATAGATTTATTAAGGAAATTAAAATAGATAAAATTAAAATTATAATTAAAAAAATAGGATAAAACAAAGAGGAGAAATATGACTAAACCGATTTGGTTCTGTAATACCCCGAATTTTTATATTGAAATTTAATAAGAATAATCGAAAAGTAATTTAAGGTATTTGAATTAATTGAAAAATTATCGGGGTATTACCAAAGCGATATTTGAAATAAATCAAGAATTTGAATTGAATTGGAAATAATTTAATTAAACGAAGGATTTAATTAAATTATTAAAGAAAATTTTAATTTGGATTAAAGATGATTAAAATGAAGGAAATTTGGAATATTTGGAAGATGATTTGATAAATATGGTATATTTTGGATTAAAATGATAAAGTGTGATTAATTAAATATTAAATGGAATTAAATAAAATAAAACAAAAAAATAAAAATAAAAATAAAAATGGGATTTGCTGGAGAAGGAGAAAGGGAAAGGAATTTTGAGAGAGAAAGAGAGATGCCGATGAGGAAGGGAGAAATCGGGATCGAGTGAGAGTCGACGACGGCGAATGGCAACGGGGAGTAGGCGAACGGCGACAGTGATGGCGACGACGGTGCGCGTCGCTCCTGCGTGCGTCTGGACGGCGTAGCGGGTCGCCGTTCAGATCGCGATTCAGCGATCTCCCGCGGAGGTGATTCCAGCGACGAGGTGAGGTGAGCTCGTCGACTTTTCTCCTCTGTTCGCTGATGATCGGGCAATGACAGGGTGGGTTGCTGGGGTTTTTTGCGTTCGGCAGAGGCGTCGTTCGCGATGGACAAGGCCTATTCCCGGTTGGGCCGTGATTGGGGGCTCCGGACCGGCTGCGTCTGGATACCCAACTAGCCGGTTCGGGTTGAGCCTAACCTTCCACGTTGGCTGTCCTTTACAGCTGGTTGTTCTGCTGACACTCAATGGGGAGCAGGTTGGTTGAAGAATTGAAAAAGAGACAGGAGAATTGATGAGGCTGTCTAACCCCAGAAGAAAAATTGAAGAAGTTGTCGATGAAGTGTGCTACAGAGGACTTGAAGAAAACTGTCGGGTAAGCTATTGTGAGTGTGAAATAAATGGACAGAGAGTTCGCAGTGGAATGGAGTTGGAAGCCGAGTGTTGGAGCTCCTGCTTGGGTCTTCATGGTGAGAAGAATCTCTTCTCTGTTTTCTGAATTTTGGATGATAAACATATCGAATTTAGTAAATTATCTCTGATAATGAATTGAATTGATGAAAATGTTGGGCAAGTGCTTGCTGTTTCTTTGGAAGTAATGTGTTATCTGGTTGCCCTGTTTTTCTGATGATGGCCGAGAGGTGTTGGTGAGACTCTGTTAATTTTGGTTGTTCGTGGTCTGCAAACGGTGCAGTGTTAAGTGTATTTGATTTGCACTATTGTTTAGTTGTTCTTTGTCTCCTTTGGTTACCTGTTGGATGATTGGATATATATGGAAAATTGCTCTATTGCTTGGATCAATGTTCTGTCACTTGGAATAGCATTTTTGTGATGTAAAGTCATGAATATAATTACATTCTGTTGGTTATTTTTAAAAGCATAAATATCTTAGATTTGAGTTAAGCTGCTGGGAAATAAGTCGTTAAGTTGGATGAATGTTTTGGGTAATGGGTTTGTGTACTTTGATGGTTGTATGAGCTATTGGCTGCGGGTTTATTTGGATGTTTGTGTTATGAGTTATGACTATGAAAAGTATCTAGATTGGAGATAAAAAGAAAGTGTTAAACAGATTTTATGGGTCAGCATGTTAGATGATTATTCCTTGTTTGTAGTGATAAGCTTTGGTTTGATAATCTATTTTAGCTATTGCCTTTATTGCTTTGCGAGGCATGAACGTTGGATTTAGCATTGCTGCGTATGTATGCCTTTGTTGGATTTATGTCTCTGGATTTTGGAAGGGGAATGATTATCTTTCGATGGGCAGTGATATGTAAGGAAGTGTTATTTTGATTTGGATATAAACCTGTTGAGTTACAGTTTTGGTAATATAATCTATTTAGGTTTGAATTATTAATTGGACGAATATATGACGATAATTGGATACGAATACAGGGATTAATTTATTAGACCCAGTCGTAATTAATGAAACGATTTTGTTTAAGAAATGCTAGTAAGCGACAAATAAGAATTCAGTTAGAAAAAGACGACGAATGATTAATTGATTTGATTAATAATTATAAGTTATTAAATTGTGAAGGTACAAAGAAGAAGAGAAAAGGAATAACGGCTAAACGCTAATGCACGTTAAAGCTTCGAGGTTAGGATTTGGGTTGTCTTGGCCTTGTGCCCTACACCCAAGTAAAGTGTGTGTGTGAGTAGTTTCGTGATTTGATTTTGGAAATGTTTATAGTTGCCCTTGTTTTTACTGAATGATATAACTCTCACGATTTTCATTAATTGCTAAAAGCGCCTGTTAAGCTTGAATGAATAAGAGGAATGATAATTGAACCGAATGAGAAATGAGAACGGGTCCTAGAACAGAATTCTAGTGACATTAAAGAGAAAGAAGAAGTTAAGATAGTAGAAAAGACTTTCTTTATAGATTGGCGAAAAAGAAACTGATTTCTAAATGTTATCCCTTTTCATGCCGTAAGTATACGTAGAAGTTTCATTCTTTTTAATTATGAAGAGGTGTATGCAAACTTGATTAGTTCTAGTTACTGCTGTTTTCTATTAAGGTATTAAGAAGCATATAGAAACATGTTTTATGTTAGTTATCGTTGTTTTACTTCCCGTCTATAGCAGGTTAATTGTTTTAGAAGTATGCTAGGAGTTATAGATTCGCTGTTAGTTAGTCGATTGTTAAAAGGCATGTATAGTTTGATTTGATAATTAGTTCTAATCTGATATAGTTTATGTGTTGAATATTGTCCAAAAAGATCATGTTAGTAGATAGTTCTCTTGATTAAATTAAGATGAGAGCAAGAATGAAATGCGAAATACGATGCGAATGGTTAATTAGACAAGTGAAGGAAAAATATTTAGTTAACTAAACAAACGAATGAAAGGGTTTAGTTAACTAAACGAATGAATGAAAAAGGTTTAAAGAGTTAAGATGTGAACAAATTGAGTAATAATAAACTTAACTCGTAAATGTTATTTCTTGATTCGTAGTTTTATAGGTTCATTATGTTCACTGTTATGTTTCTTGTATTCACTCATTGTTACGTTTCTTGTATTCGCTCATTGTTACAATCATAATTGTTCCTTGTATCTACGTATGCTTTCACTTTTGTAAGTTCAATTAAATATGCTTATTTCAATGTATTTAAGTTTCCGTTATAATGTATATGTTTCATGATAATAGAAACCAAGTAGGAGGTAACCTTCAGGATGGTACCCACATGCTTGAGTGAGGAAAAATGTTAAGAATGTTTAGGGTGTGCGGGATACGTCCATCACCGAAGAAACCTTCTTGACGAGATACGTCATGAAGGAAGAAACTCTAAAGGCGGGATATGCCAGAAAGAGGAAGAACGCCAAAGGCGGGATACGCCGGAGGAAAAAGAAAGAGAAAGAACCCAGAAGGCGGGATACGCCGGAAGGAAAAGAATAGGGAGTTGGGGAAGATGGGTAGTCCAGATCTAGCCTAGCTGCTAGGATACACCCTTACCACGTCGGAAAAGGGACTAGCATGCACACAGGAGGTTAGAATCCGTATAGTTATGCCATCTTAAAGGAAAACCTCCAATCTCCAGCTCGATGTACGAGTTAAGAACGAACGAAGAAAACGAACGTAATGAAAGAAGTTGGTTTGGGTGGGCCTCATTCCAATAAGAACTAAAGAGAGAAATGCATAATTGTTTTTCCCCCATCTCCTTACTGGGCGTAAGCTCACGTCCTTACTTGTGGTGTAGGTACAATGACGAACAGATAGTAAACGAATAAGAAGTAAATGAGAAACGCATAACGAGGCAAAGATGACTGGTTTCGCACGCACATGATTTGGGCTGGCAAGGTAAAGATAAAGGAAAGTAAATGGTTATGAACCAACGAAACTAAAGAAAAGAAAAGTAAAAGGTTATGAATTAACAATTTAAATGTCAAGTTTTATTTGATAGACGTAATGTTTAAATGACTTAGCAATTCTTTTGGAAGATTTCTTACGTTTCCGTTCTGATTTACAAAGGACTATTTCATAACGTTTCCGCAAGAATTTAAATTGATGATTTCAACACTTCTGCATATGTAATAATTCAACAACGAGTTTTAAGAAAGAATAGTAGCAATTCGGATTTACGCACTCTGATTTATGTCAAAAAGAAAAATTTTAAGTTTTACGCATTTTAATGATTTAAGAAAAATCTGAGTTGTTACATGTTCGGTTTGGTCAGGAAATAAATGGAGAACCAGTTTTTAGTTAAAAGAAAAAAAAAAGGGAGATTATTTGGAATTAGAAAAGTAAGAAACTAATTAGGGTGGAGATTTAATGAAGAATTGAAATAAAAGGGAAGTAAAAGGAGAGGATGAAGGGGCTGAACCGGTTCATCTTGTGAATCGGTTTAGGCTATTCATGCTGGCCTGATTTAGAATCAAAAGAAGGGGGAGAAGGAATTAAATGTTGGCCGGTTTTCTGCTGAAAAAAGGGGAGAGTGAGATCGAGAGATCGAGGGAAGGGGAGCGACGAGGGCAAGGGAGTACACGGGAGCTCGAGCTCGATCGGGGTTCCTTCGTGGTGTGCACACTGTCCGGCGCGGTGAGCAGTTTCGGACGTCAGGTCGCGGGGTGCCTAGGGCTAAAAAATGTGGAGATTCTAGAACATCGATTGAACCACGATGTTGCATCTTCATCTGTGTGAGGCAAACACCTCGATTGTTATGTTGTGTGATTCCATTTTGTGATTTGGGAATTCGGTGGAAGAATCTGCGGTGGCGAATCGGTGACAGCTCAGGCAGGGGAGCCTCGATTGGCGATGGGCAGCTTCGATGGTCCGGTCTGCGTTCCACAGTTAGACCGAACTAGTCCGTTGCTGGTTCTTGCTCTGGAAGACAGCATCATGCGACTTCATAAGAGAAAGAGGAGGATCCGAACGACGAAGATATCGGCTGGAATCGTGGGATAAGTTATTAAGCGTTTCAAATTGTCGTCAGTGTATAAATACGAGAGATTGTGTGAGTGAACTGGTGATTTCATAATGGCTGTGTGAGATGCACCTCTTCTGTGAATTGCAGCTGGGTTTTCTCCGTGTGGTATGGTGAATTACTCTACTCTGTTGTTATGTAATTGTTCCCTGTTTGTGGTAACTCATGGTTTTCTCCTCTTTTGTGCTCGGTCCTGTTGAGGGACAGTGCTGCGGAAAAAGACAGAGGCGAAGAGAAGGCAGTAGCGTTTTGGAAGAAAGGGTTGTGAGCTGCTGCCCCTCTCGAGCGTACTTCAGGTAATAGAGTCTTTCTCTGTGTGCTGTTAGTTTGCAAAAGTGTTGGGATTAATGTTCTTATTGGATTTTGAATGTTGATACATGTGGATTGCCACGTTGATATTATCTTGGAGATGTTCTCTGTTGGATTTTGGTTGTGCAAATTAGATATATCCTCTGTTAATCACTATTATGAGAAGAGGTTGTTTTGCTGGTGAAGCAGATGGTTCTATGTTAAAGCTTGGATTATTCTGTTGGTTTAATATTGCGTTATGTTTACCATTGGCTGCTGCTTTATGGGTATGGTTGAGAAATCATATTTTGCAATTGTTTTGGTTAATGGTGAACATAGATATTATGGTTGGGGTATATTCTTTTATGGATTTCATGGGAATAATAAGGAGGTAAAAGAGTGAAAAATATTATGCATTACTGTTAGATATTTCTATTAGCCACGGTTGAAGAGCATATTTTGTAATTCTTAGCTTAATGGTTTTATTTATAATGGTAATAAGTTATGATGAGTCTCATATGTTGGAAATGTTCTTTGTGAGTTATAGTTAGGAGGAATATGTTTTGGTTGGAGTTGAACAATAGTTGTTAAATGATTGTTATTAACGATTAAATGTTATTAATTGGTGAAGGTATGGTGAAAGCCAAATTGAAGTGCTAAGACTCTGTAAAGAAGCGAGGTAAGTGATATGTGTATGTTTTGGTCTTCGGACCCTACATCGCAAGAATAGGATATGCATGTTTCATTGTTTACTACTTTAATAAATGTTGAGCATGTTTACAGTATTAAAAGCATGTCTACAGCATTAAAAGCATGACTATTGTTTTAAAGCATGTCTACAGTTTTTATAATATGTCTACTGTTTTTACAGCATGTTCTATGAATTGTATGTTGGTTGTGCTATGAGATTCCTTTATTATATGTTAGAAATTGTATGCATTCACGAGCATCATGCATTACGATTTTCAAAAGAATACGAAAATGATTTTTATGCACGGTTTTGAAAGGAAATGAAAAACGAAAAGAAAGTACAAATGAACGATTAAGAAAGATAAAAGAAAAGGGGTTGTGTGGTTTGGTAGGTCAAGCCTGACACATAACCCAACGAAAGAAAAGATAAAGGTTCTTATGGTTCGTTAGGTTAAGCCCGGCACAGAGACAAAAAATAAAGAAAAAATAAAGGTTTATGTGGTCTGGTAGGTCAAGCCCGACACATGAACAAAAGAAAAGAAAAAAAAAAGAAAAAAAAAAATAAAGAAAAGAATATGAAAAGAGAAATGGTTACGGATACGGAAAATGAAACGGTACGAGCACAGATACCGAAACAAAAACGGGAACAGAAACATAAACGGAAACGAGTTTCCAAAAACAGAAACAGACACAGATACAGATACAAATACAAATACAGATACAAAAACAGACACGAGAACGGATATGGAAACACGTACGATCACGGATACGAAAACAGATACAGAAACAGGAATGAAAACAGAAATAGAAAAAAAGTACGCAAGAACGAAATGATAAAAGATAAAAGAAAGAAAAAGAAAAGATGATGTGCCCCAAGTTCCTATCGCCTGAGCCGTGCCCGAGGCACCTTTATTTCTAACTTTTTATTTGTTTTGTAGGTGTTTAATTTTCTATCCAATTTGGAGGAAAGCTTTATTCAATGTCACAGAGAGGATTTAGTGTATTTGGACTAGTGGATATCATGCAATCATAGAAGAAAATTAGGAGCTGTCCAAATCCGCCTAGAATCTGAGCAGCAGATGATCAAGGGCTATTTTGACAACCGAGACGGCGTCGTTTCAACTTTAGTCCTTCATATCAAATGCAACCAACATACAGAGCTTTCCAAGGACATATTGGGCGTTTTATTTGGGTTTGGTTTACTATATCTAATATCCCTTTTTCAGAGACTGATTTTCAAAATCGGATTTATTGTTTTGTTATTGTTAAAGGGCTGTTTAGGTCATTTTCTAATTAGGGTTATTTTAGTCTTTTTTCCCCTTTAGTGTACGAACTCTTAGGGTTTTAAAAAGCCCTCTTTGCTGCAAATGAAACCAGTTTTGAATTGAAGACAATTTTTGTGCTTTGGAAAACACTAGCCGCGGCCTCCCCCTCCCCTTTAGCGCCGATTTCATCCATCATCCAAGCAAGGCCTCTCTTGAAGCTTCTCAACCTTGCATCCTTGGGATATTGTTTCTTCCAATCCTTATCTTCAAGGTAAGATTGTGGTGTGGAGACAAGAGAACTTTCCAACCTTGGAGAGAGTTGGTTTTCGGCCAACCCCAAAGTCGCCCCTTTCATTAGGAGGTCCGCGGACTCCATTGTATTTCCTCTTGATTTTCGTGGCTCTTTTATGTTCTTTTCTTGCTGCTTGGATATCCTATGTTCTGGTGATTAAATGATGGTTATGTGTTGAAGAAGCCTTTTGGAGTTTATTGATTGTAGAAGGATATTTTCGGATTATTGTTGAGGTGTTGAAATCTGTAATTTTTGTTGGATTGTTGTTATTGCTGATTATAGTATCTGTTTGAGGCCCTTACGACATTCGTCTCTGTTTCATGTCTTCTAGTGATTTGTTCCAGATTAAGTCAGTGAGTTACCCTCCAAAAATGATCTTCATTTGGTGTATGTAGCTCAAGTTATTCCGTTTTGAATCTGCTCTGGTAAATCTGTCCTGCTGGAAACAGATTTCGGGTTGTTGTTAAAATTGATAGATCTCTTAATCTTGAGTGCTTTTTGGGCTGGATTTTTTATACAACTTCCTTGAATATATTAAGTCTATGTTCTCCAAAATACAGCCATACTTCAAGTATATATTTGGAGCTTGATTCTGTTTATTGCTGCTGGTTCGAGTGTTGATAATTCTCCTGAACAGATTTCTCTAAGGCTCTCCATTTGTTTCTTGGAGCCTATCAAAAGAGAAATTACATATTATTTTAAATGGCACAACATGTGCATCTAGCATATTAGGCTCTATCACTTACTGAGCATTAGGCTTATAGTTTGGTCTTGCGATGTAGGTACAAGCAGTAAAGAAAATTACGAATAGATTAGGGAGCAGCTGATGAAGAATTTGCACGAACGAAACTTGTGGCTAGCTAGACTAAGGGATTAAAGAGAAGAAAATTTTGTAAATGTAAAGTAACACTTTATTATTGTATTTTAAAAACTAATGACTAGTTTATGCTTCTGCAATAAAATGCTTTTTGCTTCCGCTTTAATTTGAGAAAAATGATTTTATAAATAAAGTCGTCCGCTGTTTATAATGATTTTAAGTAACAAATTAAAGTAAAAGAGATTTTAACGATTCGATTTTCATAAAAGAACTCTGATGTTGACTTAAAATGTTTTCCGCTATTGTTTTATAAAAGGAAAAGAAAAAATTTTAAATTTCACATATTTTTAAAAGGTAATAAAAACTGGATCATTACATCGGGCCTTCGGACCGCCGTTGCTTTTCTTCCTCCAGACTCATGAGGTGCTGCCTGAAAACGGTCGCGTGCCTTTCTGTGTGTTTAATCGGAGGAGCGCCTGAGTGTTCCCATTTTTTCACTGATGATGGTTTTCAGTATAAAATACGACGTGTATTTTGATTATAGTTTTCTATATA
>CM039471.1:5869858-5950860 GCA_022433065.1 Begonia loranthoides
CCAGCTCCACCTCCTACACCTCCACCAGCACCGAAACCCCCACCTTGGCCAGACCCACCTCCTACCCCACCTCCTCCACCTCCACCAAAGCCACCACCTCCACCAACACCACCTCCTATGCCACCACCTCGTCCACCACCAAAGCCAACTCCTCCACCTCGTCCACCTCCAATGCCTCCTCCTCCACCTCGTCCACCGCCAAAGTCCCCTCCTCCACCAAAGCCAGGCCCACGACCAAACCTACCACCAGGGCATCGTCCAAATCGACAATCATCACCGAACCTCGTTTCATCAACCCTGTTATCTCCCAGAATAATAGAACTCAAATGGAGAACAATGCACAAGAGAAGAAGACTCGAAGTAACCCATTTTTGAGAGCCACCCATTGCTGGCTTCTAAAAGCTAAGCCTAAGATCAGTTCTTGTCTTAGCTTGCTTTGCTTCCCACTGCTTACCACTCTGCCTTTTTATAGTCTTCACCCACTAGCCATTTCTCCACTGCTCCACTGCACTGTCATTAAGAGGGTTCTTGGTCTATCACCTTATGAAACGCGTCGGAACCGTTGGGGGATGTGGGCGCCATTAAATGTCGCCTACTAAAGTCAAAGAAAACTGGATATGTCTAAATATCCAGCCAATTCTAGCCAATCTCACCATTTTCACGCAATTTTGGCTCCAATGAAACCTATCTCAGGACAATTCTATGAAAAAAAAATGCAGTCCTACTGTTATAAATTGTAGTAAAATTCATTGGAAAATGAATAAACATGTGTGTATAACTGTTGAAAACCATTCACGTGTAGTCCCCCATTTAAGGTCGAGGAATAGCTTATTCGGTTCAGCATTGCTCGTGTAAGAGACGAAGTTGGTGTATACAAACTACAACTGATTATCATATTACGCTAAACAAATGAATTAATCATTTAAAAGATTGCATTTAGTGTTTTAAAAGTATGTGGGTCGTGGGGTTTGAATTTCGGAAGAGAGTTTGGACTCGACTCGCGAGTCGACACAAGATCTGAACCAGTTGACGTTGCAGTGGTCAAACCTGCCGACTTTTCTTCCATCTAAACGAATGAATACTTTCCCACTGCTACGAAAGAAGATGGAGGCCATTATTCCATTCGTTGTCTCCTCCTTCGTTATAAAAAAGTTTAATTGCATTAAAAGCCTAGACACTGCCGCATGCGCTTGGAAATATAAATATTATGGGGATGAAGTGAATTATCTAGCCATTAATATTTGCCAATACGTCAAGAATCTTCAAGAACATAGTGGTTTAATCTCATATTTCTCTTATTTTTAGAGGTTTTTAGCATTTTTATTGAAAATCCAATTTTGAGTAAAAAAACTCGAAAACTACTGACTAAAAATGTTATGGGCGATTGAGGAATGCAAAGGTGTTGAATTGGGAAAATTTCTGGTTAGAAGTGAGAGAGGGTGAAAAAATCGAGTTTTCCTTTGCAAAATCCCGAGTCTGAATGCCCAGGCAACATCACAATGCTGATGAACATAGCTCTGCAGCGTTGAGCCCTTGCACAGAACGCGCATATTTGTGACGCTTGTCGCGCTGAGGCGCTGAAGTGGTGCAGGCGGTGGTGCTGAAGGACGACACTCAACGATCGTGCGGTGTTGAATTTTGAAATTTAGAAGGGTCGTATAGCCCACTTTTGATATCCTGAACCTGCACGTATTGCATACCCAACAAGTTTAAAGCACAAACCATATCTTTCTGATCTAGTCTTTATTCATGATTTCAGATCTACACACATGTATAATTTATAAATTATGATTATTATCTAATATAAGGCCTTTAAAGGTGATTTATTAAAAATTAAGTTTTTGAACTCTAAAATATATAGGATAATGTTGATAAGGCCAGTTTGACCTAATGCATATGGAGATGCATGGGTGTAATTATTTATTATATGATGGGCAGAATTATAATTATGCAATAAAATATTACTAAAAAGTTATGGTCCCCAAAAGACTTGAGATAGAATAGGGAACGACCAGACCCAAAGAGATGAATCGTGACAAATTACCAACAATTCTAAAAGCTTAAGTTTGTGGGTTGATGAATAATTTAATCATTTATATTTCTCTTAACATTCCTCCTCACATGTAGGCCAATTTCTTTATTGGTCCTTACATGTGGATATTTTTTTAATGGGGTTAATTTTTGACTTTGCTGATATTCGAACTTGGGATCTCTAGCTCTAATACCATGACAAATTACCAACAACCCCAAAAGCTTAATCTTGTGGATTGATGAATAATTTAATCATTTATATTTCTCTTAACAAATCGTCCGACCCATTTCACTTAAATTTATAAAATAGCAACGGAAGGCTTCAAATAATTATTGCAAGCTAGTGCCCAAAACTTGGGCTTAACAGGTCTAATAGTGATATCATATAGCATATAATATTGACTAAATAAAATATTGTACAGAAAGTAAATTATAGATTACAGTTATTCAATAAAATATATCTCACAAAATGATCTCTCAAGAATAATTATTAAAATTAGGAAAATTAAATAAATTTCGTCAGGTCTAATCTCGACTCGGCAACTGGAAGTTCAAATGATAAAATCCTAAAATGTGTAATTGGGGTGAGTTGACTAAACTCAATAGTGATTTGATAATTTTAATTAAAAAGAAATTTTTAAGCATGCATAAATTTAAAATCACATTTTATAAATAAATTTTAGAGAAATATGTACAAAATGGCATATGTTTAAAATCACCCACTAATATGTGATACGTATTAAAATAAACCTTTGTTGCACTAATTAAAAATCATAGTGAAAATAGAGTCACTCACGTGTTAGCCTAAATATGTTATGCTTAGTTTATTTTGATGATAAATATTTTAATTAGAATAACAAGTTGTTTATTGTGATTTTATTGATAATGTTCTTAATGGTATAATTATAACATTATAGTGAATACACATCAATTTGGGACTTAGGAATTCAAGGAATGCGAACCAGAGAGAAGAATTTCTCTTTGGAAGTTTTCAGATGCACCATAGATGGATACGTTGTCAAAGACCTCGACCAAAACAATACACAATGCACTCCCAAATGTTTCGAACAAGACGCGGTCGAAGGCCCTGTCGAGAAATGCGACTGAAACGCTTTATAAATTACTTGTCGAGAGTTTGGAGTCGAGGACGCGACTGCAGCGACTGAAAATATATGTTGTGCATTCCAAGATTTTTTGGTCGAGACGCAGTCGAAGCCGTGATAGAGGTTGGCGATCGAAAACCTATACCGATTGGTCCGTGGGTTTTTCGAACGCGATGCGGTTGAGGACCCAAACGAGATAGGCAACCGAAAAATCAAAACAGTTTGCTTTTGTATCATTCCTGGACTTTTTCGAATGTGGTGCGGTCGAGGTTCTGTTCAAGACATGGGACCGAAAAAGCACAGCAGACACAACAATTAGTTTCTAATAGTCGGATGTGGTCGGCCAAAAAAGGATTGGGTCGACCAAATATAGTTGTGTCTATATATAGAAGACACTTCAAAACTCAAATAAACCAACGAGAGAAGTAGCGAAGCTCTCCCAAATTTTACACTCAATTTCTCTAAGATTTTAGTGAACTTCTCCTCATCCAAAAGCTTGAGTTTTCTATTTGGGTGAGTTTGGAATAGTTAGATTGTGCTTTCAATTCCTCAAACACTTGTACTCCATTGTAAAAGGTGACTCCCTACGAATTTGTCAAAAAAGGGTGACACCCCGTAACAATTAAGCTAAGGGTGACTCCCCGCAATAGTCAAAGGAAAGGGTGACGCCCCGAAATAGTCGTTGTAAGGTTTGTTTAACACACATAAGTCAAACATTGTCAACCGGGGAGGTTGGACGGCTTAGGGATCTCCAAGTGAACTCTTGGAGCGCGGACATAGGTGGGTAGCCGAACCGCGTGAACAAACTTTGTGTGCAATTCTCTAACCCTTACTCTTAGTATTATTGCTTTAATTGTATGATTTGTATGCATTAAATCACATAAGATATAGAGAAATAAATATCGCACGAAATGCGGCTCGTCGACCACAGAGTCGCAACAACCTCGATTGCATTCACTAGAGTGTTTGATTCGTCTAACACTTCGACGAAAATCGTCGATTCTTCCTACAGTGAATTCCCAAGGATTCGGCAAATCCAATAATTCAACAATTCATATCAAAATTTCCAGATCAAAGTAACAATTGAAGAGAAAGTCTAAATATTTTACCTTGGCTTACCAATTTTTCCAACCACAGCTTGAACTCCAATTTACCTACGCACTGTACCGAGAACAATTTGATTTTTCTCCCTTCAAGACCAAGAGTAAGGTTGCATAAAAATCCACCTTTGATGTTTGTAATTGAGATTTCAGAAGAGAACAAATCAACTTACCTTCTCCAAAGTCCTTCGCCGCAGAAGTGATTGTCTTCCAATTTCTCTGATTTGTCGGAATTGGAAGTGAGAACAATGGAAAGGCAAGATGTTGAGAGAAGTGAGAGTAGAGGAAGAGTGGCATAGAAGAAGATAAAGAGGAGGAAGCAGAGTATTGTTTAACCGGGGAGGAGAAAAATAAAACCGAGAAGGAAAGAGGGAAAGACTTTCCTCTTTTGAAATCCAACGTCCCCGTGGATTAAGGTAAGAATTTAAGGTAATTATTTCTTTCTTAAAAGAAATTATACCATATTTTACAAAATCCACGCGAAGTGTTTATCAAAATTGAAGACTTACCCGACTCGTTTCTCTCCAAATTGTATCAATGGCTTCGTCACTATTTTCTTGATTTTCTAACATGGAGAAGATCTATGAGGTATAAAGAATTTAGTTTTGTTTATAAAACTCAGGTAATTTAAGTTCTAACACTACCTTGATCAACCATGAATATGTATCCATTGAATAACAGCCACTAATGAGAAGACGGTATGAGGGAGAAAGATCATTGCAACATCTAAAATTGCTCTCATCTCCTGCAAAATTATATAAATTCATCTTTCCTAAATTTCCAAGAACATACATTTTCCAATAATGCATACTTGAGACTATGCACAATATTTACAAAACTTTTACATACATGTTACATTAAATACTCGAATAGATTTATGATACTATTCTCCATATATGACTTTTGGTACATGCATGAAGTAATCAAAAGCAATAATCTTTTAATTAAGTTTATTTTAATGGCTAACTCCGTACAATGTGTTTTTTGGTGTACCAATCAACTCTAGCCAATTTGTTGTAAGAAGCTTTGCATGGATTTAAGACCACAGCTAAGATTATGATGAAGATTTGTCTCTTCCCCAGAGAAGATGCGTTTGTTTTAAATTAAATCTTGAATTTTAATAATTTATTTAATTTAAATTCTGATTTTGAGATTGTCCAACTTAAACTTCGATTTATTTTAAAAAATAAATCTAAAATTAATTTTTTTTATTTGACTCGGTTTAATTCCAGTTTCGTTTTAGTTTCAGAATTTTTTGGTTTAAAGTCAAATTTGATTTAATTTTAGTTTATTGAAGCACGATTTGAGCCGGTTTTGGTAGATTGTGTTTGGATCTTCATAATTTTAAAAACTAAAATTAAAAAATATTAAAATATTGGGTTTGGTTTTATTACCATTAAAGCAAAATCAAACATAGCATAATTTGTTTATAGTGTAAAGTTTGAAAATTATTTATTTAAAAAAAATTAAATTGAAGTTATATGAATTTCAAAATTAAAAATTTATTTTGTTTAGAAACAAATTTCTTCATTTAATTTAAACGAATTTATGAAATTTAAGATTTATTTTGTATTTTATCTTTTGATTTTTTTTTTTTTTTGAGCAGTGCCAAAACTGGACGACGTGTATTGAATTCAGTGTGAAAACAGGGAAATGTCAGAAGTAGGAAGTAGGAAGTCATGGGAATAGAACTGAAAATCGAGATCTCCAGCCAACTGGTTTTACTATATCTTTCTCGAACTCTGATGTGGCCATTCTCCTGCAAATCTCGTCTGTTTGGTAGTGGGTAAATGCCCTTGACGATAGTCAAACTACGTTTGACCATAAATTTTAGTCCAAAGTACCTTTTATAATGTGTCTCAACTTATTACACTCTAAATTTTGAATGCGAGGAGAACATAGCTGTTACGCTAATCACATAAATGGCACGTGTCTTACCTCCCTCTTCAATAAACTTGTGTCAAATTTAAAGAGAGAGAACGAGGAGAAAGTGTGGCACGTGGATACAGGTACAATAAACTTGAAATTTTTAATTTTAATGCTATTTTTTAAAAAATATATTGTTTAGGTAACATGACGAAGGTACTAGCCTATGCCGTGGTGGCTTTCCTTTCCCGGTTTGTATAAATTCTCTGTATCTTGTTCATCCAAATACAGTACTTTTAATTCAAATTGTGGTTCACTTTGGTTTGGATGCCCCCCCCTCATGCATATACAATAATTATAATTTCCAAAATCAGGAATTTCAACGGTCAAAATGACTACCTAATTTAGGTAATTCATTCAAAATAATTATTAAAAAAAATAGAAAGCAATTAAAAATGAAGAAAGAAAATAAAATGAGCGGGATTAAGGAATTCTTTTTTTTTTAATTTAATATTTATATATTATTGGTTCATTGAATAATACACGAACATGTAGTAGGAGACAGCATTAATTAAATTTCACTTGAAATGCTAAGAAAATAAATTAATTATTTATTTAATTTTAGAAAAAATAAAAGCGGAAAAGGTTACGTAAGCAAGAAGAAGGGATAATAGAGTGGGGTTGTCTGAAAAAGGGTGGTAATGACGAACGCGTCTATGGACGTACCACCGAGCATGCAAACCGGGCCGAAATGGCAGCTCGCCCCTTTAAATAAACCTTTCTCTTCTTCGCTGTCTCTCCCACTTCTATCTCCATTTTCTCCTTCCCTAAGCTCCAGACCCACGCTTTCTTCTCTCTCTATCTCTCCCTCTCACTCCCTCTAAATCTGCAATTATCATTTTTTTCCGACGAAGCGCTGCTTTCTCTGTGCTTTTCTCTCCCATCTCTTTCTGGCATTTCTCTCTTTTTGGTGGAGGAGAGCTTAATCTTCAAGACCCCTTTCTTTCTTTGTTCTTACCAAACTACATATCAAATAGGATCTAAACTTTCTCATCCTTTTTTCGCTTCACCAATTCCAACATTCAGAGTCAACCATTGAAGAACAAAGGAAAAGAATCAAAAAGGAGAAGAAGGGTTTGTTGTTGTGGCGGTGGTGGTGGGGGATAGCAACGTGGCTCAGCCCAAAATGGTGGGTAACGGCGAGGAAGGAGGAAAAAATGAAGGAAGAGGAGGGGGTGAGGGAACGAAGGGCCTGAAGAAGGGGCCGTGGACTGCGGCGGAGGATGCGATTTTGATGGAGTACGTGAAGAAATACGGGGAAGGAAACTGGAATGCGGTGCAGAAAAAAACAGGGCTGGCGAGATGTGGGAAGAGTTGTAGGCTTAGATGGGCAAACCATTTGAGGCCTAATCTAAAGAAAGGTTCTTTTTCTCCCGATGAGGAGAGAGTCATCATCGAACTTCACGCTAAGCTTGGTAACAAATGGGCTCGCATGGCTGCCCAGGTATTTTCTCTCTCCTCCTTTTTCCACTTCCTTTGCTTTATCATGCATCTCTCTCTCTCTCTACCCTTTTTCATTGATTAAAGCTGAACCCACCGACCTCTTTTATGCTTCTATTTTTTTTAGGAGCAAAATAACCTACGATCTAAACAAAATGTGTATTGAAACTTCATATATCTCCATGTGATGCAATTCTATTTCTCTTCTGGGTTTTCAAGTTTTCTTTTTCTTTTTTATTATTATTCTTCAGCTGCCAGGTAGAACTGATAATGAAATAAAGAACTACTGGAATACCAGGATGAAGAGGCGACAGAGAGCCGGTTTACCTCTCTATCCTCTCGAACTTCAGAAAGAAGTAGCAGCAATTCATCTCCAACACCATCAAAACCATTTTCGAAGCGAAGCCCATTATCCTCCTTCCTACACTTCTCTTCTCTCTCTCTCTCAACCTCAAAAACCTAATTTCAACCACTCCCTGTCTCTCTTCAACCCCATGAATATCTCGTTAGCCGTCAATTCTCAGTTAGACCAGCGGGATTCTGCATTTTTCACCACACCCACCTCCCATTTAAAGTTTCTCAGTGGCAGCAATGGCGCTTCTGGTTTTTCTCTTCCTATTTCTTCCTCATTTTTGCCAGTTTCTTCCTCCTTTTTTACTCAGAACTCCCAAACGCAGCCACTTTCACCAAAGCCCTTAAATTTGAATCACGCAATAAATACTAATTTTAACTGCAATTCTAGTTTTAGCTCCATGATCATTGGTTCTTCGTTCGAACAAGTGATGGAAACAGAGCTACCTTCAATCCAAACGCCACCGAGTTCAACTTCAACAGCCTCATCGGGAGCCAGCATAGGCAACTACGAAATACCCACACAAACGCCGCAGGCGAATAGCGGGTTGCTTGATGCTCTATTAATGGAGGCACAAGCAATGGCTCGAAATGAGAAAGTAAAAGTCGACTGTTCTTCACCAGCCGTATCAAAAAACGAAAAACAGGTTGGAGAAGAAGAAGCCGTTGAAAACCACTCCGATGACTTGAGCTCTTCTCAGTCGTCAACTGGTAAGTTAATCTACCAGTAAGAGTCTGTTCACGTTCTAACTCCATAGCTTAGCGCTTAATTCTGAAAAATTATGAAAACAGGGGTGAAAACAATGGAGGATCCAGCGGAGGAGATGGAATCGATGGACGAAGACTTGATGAGTCTTCTCAACAACTTTCCCTCCACAATGCCACTACCATTGCCGGAGTGGTACCCAAGTGGCGGCGGCGGCGGCGACGGCGACGAATACAATGTCCAGGCGTCGTATCTCTCGACCACAAATCTGGCGCTGGATGTGCAGGAAAACGGTGATTCATCAGCGCCAATCGCATCTCTCGAGGCTTGCTGGAACAACAGGCCTGCCATCTCCCAACAACTTCCTTAGACAACTTTTCCAGAGAAAGTTTCAGTAGAAGCATACAAGCTTTTCTTTTTTTTTTTTTTTGTGTTTTTCTGGATCATCGCTGCATCAATCCCAACTGTATAAATCTAGAATTTAGTTGTTTTGTAGCAACTCCAAGACGGAGAATGAACAAATTACTTTATCTCAATGGTCAATTAATCGAGTTCTCTTTCATTTATTGTCACATGAAAACAAGAACCGCAACCAAACAATGGAAGAAAGCCCGCGAGTTTTGTCTAAAAATCCTTACAAAAATAATAATAAATAATCTCGTGCAGAAAAGAAAATTTTACTTGGTCCAAGTACAGGTTAGAGTTTTGCAATGCAATCAGAACATAACAAACAAAACTGTGGTTACATCTCCTCGTATGTTTCACACTATGAACTTCTCGAGAGCCGGATCAAATAGAATTTGTGTCACAGATGTATGGACGAGGGTGGTTGTTTCTTCTCAAGCTGAATTCCTCTTCCCATAGTAAAGTTGCTTAGATTATGGAAGCAAACAAGGCTTTTTCAACCTTCCACCGTTGGCAATTTCATTACAACGCAAGAGTCAAAACTCTTGTGTGGTTTATAAATGGCATGAAAGACGAATAAATAGAGACAAAAAGTAATACCCAATAAAGAAAAATCTCGACTTTGCAATAGAATTACTCAAACGTATTGAGTGTTTGCATTTGAAAAACTAGAACCAATACATCTTCAAGATGTGTGAATTTGTTGGCAGTGCAACAGGTGTTTGGAAGGAAAACAGAGATTGCATGAGGAAGAAAGGCTTACCCACTGTCAAGCACTGCTCGTACCACCTCCTTTCAAGCCATTCTTTACTCCCCTCACCAACCTCGTGTGCCTCCTTTCCTGTTTCATCACTATCATTATAATGCTTATACATTTACATGCAATATCCACCGATTTCAAGTAATTTTAGTCAAATAATTAATCTCAACTTCGTAATGATTTAGTTATCTATTAGTTGCATCATATTATGGAAAACTGATGCGTGAAACACATACAAATACAAATACAATCTAAATATTATAATTACCACAAATCTATTTACATACACATACTTGGAGAAACAAGAACAACACTGTTTATTTCTGAAAACAATAACAATACCCACCCTTCAGTTATTTCTTTTTTATCTCTCATTTTTCTCTCACAACTACTCAAGTAATAACCGTTCAACCACCTTTATTTTAATTATCTTTCGTATCCTTCCTTCTAATATATGTTTTTCCAAATAGTTTGTCTTTCTTTATTGTACATGCATCATTACTTCTCCCATTGAAACAAACCTTGTCTTCAAGGTCAAAATCAGGAATACGAAATTGCAAAGTTGAAACAAGTTCCTAAGTGGCATCTTCCTCAAAACCCAAAGACCACTTCACTAATACTTCGAGCTTACCGTGCACTAATCTTTGTTGAAGAATTTGATCTGGATATAATGGTTGAACATTTGTGTCTCCACCCTCCCAAGCTATAGGAACTGATGACAAAGGGTGATTACCCACTACTTTTTTAATCTTGGAAACATGAAAAACAGGATAAACTTTAGACCCATCTGGAAGTTGCAATTTATAAGCTACATTGTCAATGCATTCCACTACCGCAAAAGGACCGTAAAACTTTGGAGCCCATTTAGTATTGTGGAGGTGTTTGAAGGAAATTTGACAATATGGCCTTAACTTTACCCATGTTGATTCCCCATCTTCAAATTGGCAATCTTGTCTCGAAGCATCTGCTAATTTTTTCATGCGTACCTGAGCTTGTTCAAGATTCCACTTCAAAAGTTTTAATTGCTTATCACGTTCCTTTAATTGTTGCTCCACCGAACTCACTGCCTTCTTCCCGCCACAGTAACGCAGTAATATAGGAGGAACACGACCATATATAGCTTGAAACAATGTCATATTAGCCAAACCGTGAAAATTAGTGTTGTACTAATACTCAGCCCAATTTAACCAACGACTCCAAGTACATGGTCGATCAGAAACAAAACATCGTAAATATGCTTCTAAGCAACAATTGACAACCTCTGTTTGTCCATTTGTTTGTGGATGATAGGCTGAACTCATTCGAAGTTTAGTTTATTGTAACCAAAAAAATTCTTGCAAAAAGTTGCTAATAAAAATTTTATCACGATTACTGACAGTACTTCTCGGCATACCATGAAGTCTTACCACCTCTCTGCTAAAAACTTTAGCTATATTTTTGGCTGTATAAGGATGTTTGAGTGCAATAAAATGCACGAATTTAGTAAGCCTATCCACATCAACCAATATAACTGTAAAACCATTAGATTTTGGAAGACCCTCAATGAAATCTAAAGAAATATCTTCCCAGACCAATGAGGGAATAAGTAAAGGTTGAAGCAAACAAGCTGAATTGGAAGATGCAGTTTTACTGCACTAACATACGGCACACTGTAAAACAATATTCTGAACATCTTTATAAAGACCTTCTCAAAATACATTAGCACTGATGCGCTTATAGATCCTCCAAATCCCCTGATGTCCACCCATGGGCGAAGAGTGGAATTCCTGTCACAATTTAGTTTTTAAATATGATTTAGAAGGAACCACAATTCTGTTTTTGAGTAGTAAAACATCATTTTGGACCGAATAACGGTGATCCAAATTGATACCCTCTAAAATATTCTTCTTGATTATGGATAATCGTTCATCTTGAACTATATCATGTTTTAGTATATCCATGTCTAAAAGTTGAGGACCCGAAACTGCTAACAACATCTCTTCCTTAGTCCATCCACCCCGACGAGATAATGCATCTGCTGTCTTGTTTTCTTTTCCCGTTTTATGAACGATATCAAACTCATATCCTAATAATTTGACAAACCATTTTTGTTGTACAGAAGTGGATAATCGTTGTTGCAAGAGATATTTGAGAGATCGTTGATCTATAAAAATGGTAAATCAACGCCATTTTTGAACTGCTAAAACAAGGGCCATGAGTTCCCTTTCGTAAACTGGTTGTAAGCGACCAGTATCCAAAAAACCCTTACTAAAATAAGCAATATGATGCTCAGCTTGACTAAGAACAACCCCAATACCATTACCAGAAGCATCCACCTCCAACACAAAGGTTTCGGAAAAATTTGGCAAAGCTAAAATTGGTAATCGTTGCATATGATCTTTCAACATTGAAAAAGCTTGTTGAGCTTCATCTGACCATATAAAAGATCCCTTTTTTAACAACAAGGTGAGTGGAGAACAATTTGGCCATAATTCTTTACAAACCGACGTTAATAACTCGTTAACCCGAGAAATCCTCGAACCTCTTTTACTGAAGAAGGTTGTGGCCAATTCGTCATACTAAGAATTTTTTCTTCTTCGGCTTGAACCCCCTTAGCACTTATTACATGACCCAAATAATGTATTGATTCTTGGAAGAAAAAACACTTCTTCTTATTCAAAACATATTTATCATCTGAAAGTAACTCCAAAACTGAACTTAAGTGTTGATAATGGTCCACCATTTTTTTTTGCTAAAAATGAGAATATTGTTCAACAAAACTAATACAAATCGTCGTAAGAATGGTCGAAATAAAGTAGTCATAGTAGCCTGAAAAGTAGCCGACGCATTTGTCAATTCAAACGGCATAACCAGAAATTCATAATGACCTTCATGTGTGCGAAAGGCTGTCTTCTCTACGTCATCACTGCACATTCTTATTTGATGATATCCGCTCTTGAGATCTAATTTTGAAAAACAAGTTGCTCCATGTAATTCGTCCATCAACTCTTAAATTATTGAAATTGGAAATTTGCCAGGAATAGTGAGCTTGTTCAGCTCTGTATAATCCACACAGAACCGTCATTCACCAGATTTCTTTTTAACTAAAATACCAGGACTTGAATACGGGGTTCGACTTGGTCGGAGGATACCTGCAGTACTCATGTCGAATACTAACTTCTCAATTTCATTCTTCAACGCATGTTGATATCGATAAGGTCAAATGTGAGGAGGAACAACACCTAGTTTTAACCGAATAACATGATCAACAGTCCAACTAGGAGGAAGATCCATGTTCTCATCAAACACATAAGGAAATTTAGCTTGAAGTTCATCCATGTAGAAATCTGCTTTAGATGGCCATGTCTAATTTGTTGGCATAAACTGTCATAGCTCAATCCAATAACAATTCTCTTTAGCTCCAATTAATTTAGTTGTTTGCTTAAGAGAAATTTGATGTATAATTAAATTGGGTTCCCCATGAAAAACTACTTGAGTGCCATCTCGTTCAAAACTCAACCACATCTGTCCAAAGTTGGCTTTAATAGTACCCAACGATTTAAGCCAATAATACCTAATACCACATCCACTCCTGGAATGTTAAATGACAACAAATCAACATAAAATTGCACACCTTGTAACTGGAGAGATACCTCACAGCATATAATATTGAGTTTAATAGTATATCCATCCCCAACTTTGACAGTCGTCTCAGAAATATCGGTAAGACACAATCCTTCTTGATGTACCACTGTCCAATAGATAAATAAGGAATTTGCTCCTGAATCAATTAGAACTATTACTTGTCGTCTTCAAATAGCCCCTAACAACTTCAATGTCTGATTATCATTAACTCCCGCCATAGACAAAAGAGACAAATCTGGTTGAACCATCATAACCTCCTCCTCAGTTATCTCCTCGTCGCTTGACGGTTTTTCTGGTACACAGGAATCCTCTGTGACTTGACTATCAAGGAGCTTCAGACCAGTTTTACAACGATGTTTGACCTCCCATTTGTCCCCACAACAAAAACACAAATTAGCCTCCCTATGTCGATTGCGTTGGATCAGAGTTGGATTGAGACGGTTTACACCAGCAGTGGAAGTCGAGTATTGTGTTGATGGCATCCCTGGTCGGAACTGGCGAGAAGCTTCCAAGTAATCCTTAGCAATTGGTTTATTAATTTGAATGCAGGAAATAGATCGGTTGGTCCAAGAAACTGGGTAGTTGGGTCGAAATTTCTTTCTCTTGTGTTGGACCTGGAATTTAGCTTCATACTTCAAAGCTAACATAAGAGCTTCATACACATTGTTAGGTTGTAAAATACGAACATCATCTTGCAAATGTGGCAACAATCCATTTAAGAAGGCCCTACGTATAGCCTCCCTGGCCATTCCCCGAATTCGAGCTGCCAAATCTTGAAATTGATCCCCATATCCTATCACAGTACCCTCCTATTTTAAACCCATTAATTGTTTTTGTACGGATTTCCACTCTTTGGCACCAAAACGTTGGCCCAAAGCAAATTTTTATTCAGCCCATTCCATTTATGGTGCTTCTTCTAAAATCCAGTCATAAAAATCCCAAGCTTTACCCACCAAAAAATTGGCTATAATAGAGATACGCTGATCTGGATGCACTCTGTTCACCCGAAAGAAGTGTTTGACTTTCTTTATCCACGAAGACTAGCATTCTCCTTAAAAAACGTTGATGTCCACTCGAGGTGGAATGGGACTGTAACCTTCCCATGGCCGTCTGGAATTATCGTTATCCATCACGGGTGAAGATCGTCTCCCCATTCCTCGCCGATTACCTAGTGTGTCTCGAAATTTTTGTCCAAACCGACGCTCCACGTTACGTTCGGTAGGTCGATAATAGTTTTCTGTAGAAGTCGATACCACCTCTGCTCGACTGTGCTCTTTCCATTGACCGATGTTGTCAAATGAAGGTCCTATCCCTTTGCCCTTATAATCTGAATAACTGACACTTGTTCCTTCATTTGGGTTACTACAGGACATATTACGAAGTAATTTAACTCGATCAACATTTCTAGTAAGACACTAATGGCTTCCTCCAACTTGGTATTCTGATTTCCCAACAGCACAAATTCTGTCTTCAAAATGCCCATTTCTTGTTTGAATTTTTCCATCCGATCTCTATGAGTGGTGGGTTTGGCCATAACTCTGATACCATATTTGTTGCGTAAAACACGTACAAACACTAACACTATCTAAATATTATAATTACCACAAGTTTATTTACATACATAGACTCGGAGAAACACGAACAACACTTCTAAAAACAACAACAATACCCCCCCTTTAGTTATTTTTCTCTTTTATCTCTCATTTTTCTCACAACTACCCAAGTAATAACCTTTCAACCACCTTTATTTTAATTATCTTCCTTATCCTTCCTTCTAACATATATTTTTTCAAACAATTTATCTTCCTTTGTTGTACATGCATCAAAAACCTCTGCATCGAATTCAAGAGATAATAGAACTGAAAAGACATCAACTTATATTAAATATAGAAGATGCTTGTCTTGAGTGCGTTTATCGAAGGCGAATATCAACTGAAATAAGAAACAAGAAAGAATTTACAATTAAAAATAGATTTGCCCCGAGCTTTTTCATTTCCCATGCACTAACATATTTACAGCGTGGTAGATTTTTAGTACACTCCAAAAGTGTTCTCCCCACTGTATGTCATATAAAGGAAACCATCTTCATCCTTGTTTTCATCATAAATAGCAGACATCAGAGCAGCTGCAACAAATTGGCATGCTTGGATAGTCAGGATCCAGACAGATTGAAATTAAAAAAGAAAACTAGAAGGATATAAAGGTATAACCAGTGGGTGGCAATGTGTTATTCTTCACAAAAATGAAGATAGCCTTCTCAGGACTGAGCTTGATTCTTTTCCGCACAACATAAACAAACTGCCCAACAGTCAAATCAGCAGGAACCAGATATCTGCATTCAATCCCACATAAACATAATTTTGAGACATAATTGTTACCATTTCACTCCAGTGATATTATAGAAGAAGCATAGAACAGAAAAAATTATTCACATACTTCCTAAGTTATGATGCTCAAAAGAAAATATATAAACTTCATAATGAAAGTTTGCCAAACTATGATCCTAGAAAAATCAATAAGTTATTAAATGAGATTCACATTTAGTTCAAACGCTTCTGCAGATTTTGACAGGTTGCGTTCTAGCTATGATTCAAAATATTGAGAGTTCAGTTTTATTAACCACAAATCATGCCATGAAAAAATTTATAAAAAATAATTCAATTTTATCGTAGCAAGTCCAAACTATGATCATATCAAAAATGAAATGCAAAGTTGAATTATAATTCAAAAACCCAATATAAATCATGAGCTGCAAAAGAAAAGAAATTAACAGACTTTTTCTTATCAATGTCTGGGATATCACTCTTTTCAGCCCTTTCCACAATCACCTAAAACACACAAATTACATTAAGTCAATATTAGAAGAGCATAGCTTACATAATGCTCCATCACATTTGAGCCTATTACAAAGAACAACCATACCGGAATTCTGTCCTGGTATTTCTCTATTATGCGAGCAGATTCCGCCAGCCTCCTTTCTGACTCACCAAAATGTAGAATGGATTTAAAATAATTAGAAAACAATTTTACACTACCACATTTTTTGTGTGTAAAGGTACAATCATTATTTTATCCATAGGAATGATTCTGGTTGCCGTTCATAAACAAGCTTAGAATTATAGTTCCTTGTTTTAATCATTCGATTATAATTGCTTTAAGAAAAAAGCACAGGAATACTATATTTCATAATCATGTCACAATCAATCCTTTTCATTCATAACAAGGAAAAATATGGCAACGATCAAGAACATGAGAGAAGGAACGATTCTGCATTCTCTTCACTCTACTATTTAGTTTTATATCTGGTGATTTCTGTAGGTTATGCTTGTAAGTGGGAGGCAGTTAAACATAAGGTGAAATAGTGGGGAACGGTTGAGTGAAGAGGGTAAACTGTCTACAAATTACTTCTCTCTCACCTCACTCTACATGTATTTCTCTGCTTTTGTAATATACGAGGTGTTGAATGAAAAAACAGTAACTTTCTTTCTAGCGATTTTATTTTCCATTTTCACCCAGTAACTCGAAGCTAGATAAACGACAGAGCCAAAAAATCCAGGTGATCATGTGGAATAAACCATTAAAATTCAAAAAATTTATCATGATAGGCGGAAAAGGTAGAGGAAACAAACACGAATAAAGAGACAGAAAAGGAGAAAAAATAAAAATAAAATTCCCAATCGGCATAGAAAACAAACCCAGCGGGTGTTCCATTTTGAATGAGTTCTTAGCCATGGGGATCTTCTGCAATTCAAACAATTCCAGAGGAAAAGAAATTAGAAATCCCGATACCACAATCTAAACAGGGTGGGAATTGCAAAGGAATGAGATAAAAACAACTGTTTACCTAATTGAGGGGAAAAAGTTCAAATTTGATGAAGATGTTCCAGAGATTGAAGCCTAGTGAAAGCGAAATGGGCGAATTACCTCCCAGACTTGCCGTCCAAGCAAAGAAGGCAACGACAAAACGAAATCCTCCTTTAACACGTTTCGTTTTTATATTTTTGTATTATCACTTAACCCTCGTGCCACTTGTCCACCTTACCTCAATGATCGAAACGACGACGTTTATTGATTCGAGCTGGCAGTGGCCTCTCACTTTTTGGATGCTGCAGCCAATCATAGTTTGCGACGAGAAAACTGAGTGTGGGAGGCCTTAGTTTCGCAAAACCTGACCAGAGGAAGAAGAACACTCTCTCATTAATGAATAATATGGGGAGTAATTTTGATTAATGACAGCGTAATTTACCAAGTTTACTGCTATAATACATATTGACTCAGCTAAAACATTACCATTGAATCTCCCTTTAAGTGGGTCAGAAAATGGAAGGTAATGACAATGGTATGTATTATAACAGAAAAGAAGAAGAAAATTTCATAGAACTGTGTAGCTCAGTTTACACACAGAACGCTTTATATACAGAGTTCAATATTGAGTAATGCAGGAAGAAAAGAAACTAAAAATAACTACTATTAAAGCTTCAGACTTTAGAAAAAGAATCAGCTGGAAACTTCTCAACTCAGCACTGCTTGATCTCCTCAGCATTGTTTCATCTAAATATTTGTAATAAATGGCGTTAGCATAAGCAAGAGACAGAATTGTCAAAGAAAGAAGAGGGAAGTTGCTAAAAGCGTGTTCACAAGACAGTGAACCTACGAAGTGCCCCCCACCATGAGAAGTTAATGGTACCAAAGAACCAGACCAAACGAAAGGCTTTTTTGATATAAATGCTGATTGAACAACTCACAGAACCAAACATCCATTACTTCCTCTGTAAAAAACACTCCAGATTTGATTCCCTTCTGAGTTTTATATCTATTTCGCCATTATTGTACCTTCCCCCTCCTCTTTTAATTAATATTCCAACTCCTTCATTGTTGGGTTGTTGGCTATTTAATGTTGCCTCTTCAATGCCCTCCCCACCCCACCCTCTATTTCTCTCCTCCTCCTCTCTTCCTCTTCCCTCCCACACTTTCAAACCTTCTCTCTCTCTTTCTCTGAGTTTCATCGTCTTAACAGAGCTCCAACAGCACGGATGTTAAGCTGGCATGTTTTTTGTTTTGTTAATGTTCGCAGGTTACGTGTCTTTATCTAGAGTCAGTTCCACGGGATATTGGTCAGGTTCAATGAAAAAACCAGCGCTCCAATGATGATGGGTCCTGCATTTTTTATTGAGCCGTGCCAATATCACGTAAGATGGCTCTAATTCCATGGAAAGTTCGTACATGGATCAAGGTATTGACTTTACATTTTCTGATAGTGTAATAGTTAAGTTTGAGTTTCTTGTTTTAGTTAAGGATAATCATCTAACGAACTTAACTAATTTTTATACCATAATATATTTCCTCTCAAATAATAAGATTCCTCCTAACCCCACCATCTTCTCCCATCAAGTCCCTTGTTGGACCCTGAGATTATGACATTGATTAAACCAAGCTCTTCCCTACTTTGATTCTTTTCTTTGTGTTATTTTTATCCCTTGTTTACAGCAGAATATTAGGAAGCTTTACCCCACAATGCATTCTCACCTTCTCCACAACGCCGATGGACTTCCCTTATCCTTTCAGTCTCGGCAGACCTCCATATCCCGCTGCATCTCCAATCAAAAGATGCCACACATACATTCCCTGCCTAAGCCTTCTACTCCCAATCTGCATCAGCAAGTTCATCAAAAGTTGTGTGTGAGAACTTAAACATGTAATTTATTTATCATCATTCATCAATATTGTAAATTAACAATGGTTGCAGAATTTCGAGTTTGCCGGGTGGGTGCCGCAGCATAATCTCCAATCATAAATATAATTTACATCCCAGTCCAATAAACCAAGATCCCAAAGAAATATTCTCGATAGATATTTGTGTAGAAAAAAGTCAGACCTCATTAAAAGAACCAGAAGAATAGTTTAAGGGAAAATCTTAAAATCGTACTGATTTACTGATATATAATCAGCAAGATCTTTAAAAATACGCCCGTAGCGTGACCAAAATACTCGTTCCCTGCCTTGCCAAACTTCTAACACTCGGATTCATGGTATCTCACTCCCCTTCGCGTCAAACGACAAATAAAATTTGAAAATTGGACTATCTTTTATGCAAAAGAAAGTGAATAAGCCTCACTTTTGTTAAAGTACTGTTCCAGATTTCATGCATCTAATGTATACTCGTGGTTTAGGCTGATGTCCGAGTGACGTTTCACATAATGATAATGAAATCCATTGAAGAGATGAACTTATTAAGATTTTCTTCTAATAAAATATGAGGATAATCGATTACGTAATAGAATGAAGAGTATTATATTACCTATATTTACATGAACATCGTCATCTTTGACATAAAAATCTGCATCCCATAGGCAGATAGCTCTCGCAAAGTAGATCTTTGTCTTAGCAGACAACTCAAGATACCCTTCAACATGATCCTGCCAGACAAAACAGTAAATTTTTTGAGCCAATAAACGTAAATTTTGTCAACATTAGTACGAAAATTTAATGAAAGAGTATTATTTATATCGTCTTCGTCGATGAACAAGATATAACCAGCCTCAAAATTTCACCATGCTTTTTGTCCTCTGCTTCAATTGCTCTGTCTAGAATACCACATGATGTAGCACTGAATATTGAAAAGTTTTCTTTTAAGACGAATCGGTTATAGAATGACATGATTTAGTGAGGATGAGAAGTAGATGCTCACATTGCAACAAGAGTGTCGGTGGCTTGTAGAGTACTACTCCAAAGGCAACAAAAGGCTGCCACTTGAACAGAAAGCATCAGCTGTTTGATACAGCCAAAGGACTGCGTTATCCAAACTGAGGATCCATAAACTTTGCAAACAAGTAAAAGAAGCAATCTTCTCCTGCTTGGACCCACTTCTTTGATTTTCACGAATAATATATAGTTTAGTACGAGAAGGCTTTAATCTGTCACAATTCATGAGGACTTAAACAAAACCGCACTCGGAAACTCCATTTGATGACATTATTCTAGAATGATTTTGTTTCCTCCCAACGAAAAATAATACTTGAATAATAATGCATTACAAAAGGCAGACAAAAAGCATTTCAAGCAAATAGATAGTCAGCCTCTCAGCACATACTCACCAAGAATCATCATAACTCAAACTATAGTTACTTCACATGAACAAAGTGTTGATATTACTTCAGATCTCTAAACTGCGGTGTGGATCAGAGGTAGCAGCTTGAATTCTTCATATGCAGACTGCAGTTAAGGATTAACAAATGCATAATTTTATTAGATAACTTGATTGTGCTATAATTTCTAAGCGTTTCCCGAAGTTTTCATCATATGAAAAGTAAGTTTCAGATAAACATGATTTATTGCAAAGAGAAAAGTAAGAAATATGGAAAGTGTACCTAAGAATCAATGGCTGACTTTTGCATTTCTGCAGCCTATTTAGATGAATGCTGCAGCATGAGAAGAAAAGTGAGTACATAAACAAAACCAATGTAGATGCAACAAATGAGATGTAAACTCTGTAGTTCATCTGCAAATGACCGAACAACCAAGAAATTCAGACGGCAGTTCAGCCAAAGCAAAAGCTACCTTATCCACTTAGCCAACTATGGCGTGCAGAACTAGTGTGGCAGTCAGCTTGGGCAACAGATTCACGAACCCAAGGGTAATGATGATCAAATTCTTCGACGCAGTTGTTGCAGACAAGGTAATGGCAACCCTTGATTGGCCTAGAAATTTAACAAGTCTCGCAGTACTTCATCTACAGCTTCACCCCATTAACTGTCACCCTTTCCCCTAAGGTCGTCCTTAAGATTAGGAGTAAGACTTCTATATTCAGAGTTAAAGATAATCATAACTTGATTAATGGGTGCTTGCTTCTGCTAGTGGTAAAAGGGAAATCGGTGAACTTAGAATAAACAATCAGCCAAAGAAAAATTCATATGGTAGCGTGTTTGTGGCCTGACCATTATGTTTATGCAATCATTTCAAGACTACTCATGAATAAGAATAATGTGCCTTGGGCATTCAGTTCACCCAAACGCTCTACATTTTCAATCAGTTTTTAATCATCTAAGCAAATAACACCAACTTAAACTGATTATTTCATGTTTACAAATAAAACTGTTGATGAGAATTAATAATCACAATGAGGGCCAAGAAAAGAAATAAAGCTTAAATCAAAAGAATTAACAATCAAGAAAATTTGATAGCAGATTACTGGAGCAGTGAAATCATTAGCCATTCACTAGTCGTAGGAATCCCGCTGATGTAAGTAAGAAATACAATTATTTAATTCCATTGGAAATTATCTGACATTGAATATGAGAAGACTGCCTTCTTAGGTTTAACCTACAGAATACAAAAATGTGTAACTTCACTTGCTGAACTAATTTATTCAACGAGCAGCGACGGAGTCACTGGCCAACATATCGACTAACGGATCAGGCAGCGAATTCGTTGTCGGACTTAACGGTGTAGAGCTTGAAAACCAACCAGACTTCGCTGGTACGAGCTTCTTTCTCTGCAGACATCTGGGGCCGTAGATCGTCGCCGGAAAGCACGGGAGCCCATCGAAAGTATTGATCTGAGGTTCGGCGGAGTCTAAAGGCGTAGATGGTGACGAAAAGGACGCAATCGCTTGGTGGAGGTAGATCTGAGAAATTAAGTTTAGTCGATGTGTTCTAGCACTGATTCGGAGGTTCCGCATTTGCGCTAACGCACCGGGCTTGAGAAACTTGTGCTGTGATTCATTCCGTCTGTCTGTCCAGAGATCGGATCCTCCGATTCATAGCGGCGGAGAGAGGTAGAAAGGAAGAAGAAGAAGTTTTCTTCTGTGAGCCAGGGTAGAGGGAAAGGGAAGAATGAGAGAGGCGGGAAGGAGTGGAGGGAAAATGAGAGGGAAGACAGACTGCTCAGACTTTACCATTTTTGAATTCAGTCATGGACTTGGGCTTCACTTATTGGGCTTTCTTTGTTAAAGCCCATTTTGAAGAAACGTGTGTAGGGAGAGTGAGTTAAAATCGCGTGCCGCCACTCACACGTAACGAGCACTTAGCAGGGAAAACCAATGCTCGTTTCGCTTCTATTTTGAATTTAAAATCTGAACCACGTTCTATATAAAAGGTTCCCTCCATCTCCTACCATTTTTTACTGCCAACTCCAAACGTCCAAATTACGCCATGAGAGCTCTCAAAGTCAAAACTGCAGTTGTTGCTCAGAAAAAGCCCGCATCAGAGTAAAGTTCAATGCTCTTCATTTAACCTCTCTGCCTTTGCTTTACTGTTGGGATTGATTTCTGGAATTTATCGTTGCATTTGATTGTGCTTTTAAACGCATGATTTCTTTTCGATTTAGCTTCCGCAGCTCTGTCTTGCCTCTTTCTATCTAAAATGTTTATGCAGGTGTCCTCTTCGTGAATCAAGTAAATAGCAGTGTTTCTCCTCTTGTTCATCTCGTCTAATTTGTATTGTTCCTTGTTTTAGTTTTACCTTGCATTTTTTAGGATTTTTATGTATTTTGTCAGTTGTCTTCTTCACTTTTCTCTTCTATTCTCCCCCATTGTTTTCTTCTAGTGCATATCTCTTCCTCCACTTCTGCGTTTCTTTTTGGTCGAATAAACGGATTGATGTCTGTTTGAATCTTATCATTTGCGTCTCCATATCTCTACTCGTTTGATCCTGCTCTCAAATTTATCCAATTGTTTGTATTAATTATTATGAGGAAACGTAAGGCTGGGAACGTAACCAAGAAGAAATTGAACAAGGACTCAAATGCCCCAAAGCATCCGCCACAGCGTTCTTCTTTTTCATGTGCGCTTGATATTTAAACTTGTCCACCGCTTGAGTTTCGTTTAGAAGCATTGTGTACTTGTTATTTTCACAGCCAGTCCTATGTCTTGTCTTTTGCTTGAATGAGAGGGAGGACTTCCGAAAAACGTTCGAAGACAAATTTCCCGATATAAAATCCTCATCAGCTGTGAGATTTAGACCTCCTCTGGTTTCAGTTTTACGTTCACTCCACGTTACTTAGATTGACCAATCAATTAACGATATTTTTTCAAACTAAAAATAGAAATTATGAAATAGTAATAAAATTATATCAATTGATTGTATGTTTATTAAGATATGAATTTTTACACAAAAATTAATAAATATGTTATAAATTAGCATTGTTATTATTTAAGGTTAAGAGATTATTGTGATTAGCAATTCAAACTATTTTAAGGTCATAAACTAAACATATAAATAAAATGTATGACTTTGGATTGAAGGGATTTAGATATACGTAATAAAAGTTATGCAAATTTAAATTTGGATAAGTCTAAAACTTACATTTTGAAATTGGACTTTAAAGTGCAAATTTGAGAAACTTATAAAAAGAGAAATGTTCTTGATACATCAAAATATGTAGTCATGTAATAAAATTTGACAACCAATGGAGTTGTGCTACATGTCACCTAGAGATTAGAGATTAAGTGTATGATTAAGGTGCAATTGAGAGATAATTAAGATTAATTAATCATAATTAATTATGATAATTGGGGATTTACTTAGAACTAATATAGATTAAGTGGTTTAAGTTAAAAGTGGTTAAAGATAATAAACTATGACATTTTTATGAATTTTCATAGTTTAAAGTGTAAAATGATAAAATTAGAAAGATAAACTAGATAAATGGGTAAATTTACTTTTCTATGTTATCATTTAATATGCTGAGATAATAAGTGTTCTTAGAACATACCAGAAGAAGCAAGAATTTGTGCTAAACCAGAGAGGGTGAAGAGAGAAAAGAATGAAAATTTCAATGAAGTAAGAACTCTAACTTAAGTGTTTTATATAAACTAAGTATATATTGCATAGTTTAAGTTTAAATTGTTGTATAGATAATAAGGATCATTTTCATGGTTAACTTTGATGCAAGAGACTTGAAGAATGATATTGAGGCTAGTTAAATGTAGTTGAATCACTACTCTTGGTTATATATGGATAATTATGATATTGTTGGGCTAATTGTAGATGTATTTTGAATTAAGACATGAAATTCACATACAATACGATAATTGAATAGTTGAGAACATGTCTTTACATATTAAATGACTTAAAAGAGCGATGAATGATCTTCATTAAGATTGATTGAAATAATGAATAAAATAGATATGGTTTGATGATGAAGTATTTGTAACATTAGTGTTATTGAATTAAAATATGTGTTGGATTAATGGAGTAGTGGACCTTAAACTTTAAGGTTATTTGTTAGTATTTATTGGAGATGATATTGGTTGATTTAAACATAAATTAAGCTAAGATTAAATTTGATAGGGGTCAATATGGACATGCATTTATATAATGTATTATTGAAAGAATATTGATTAAATATCATGATTGGATATTGGTTAAAATAGTGAGAAAATATTTATATTAATAATATTGGGTTATTAATAGGGTTGGCTAACAGGCAGACTGGAGGCCGTTACTGTGGCGGGCTGGGCTCGCAGTAATCGAGCGGGCTCAGCCTGGGCCCGGTAGGCGAGCCAAGCAGAGCCCGAAAACGGGGGCTCACGAGCCTGGCCCTATGGCCGCTCGCCAGTTGACTAGCCGGGCCCGGCGAGCCCCTCCAGGCTCCAGTCCACGTCGGCGTCTCGCGTGAAGGCGAGAACTCCTGAAGGCCAGGCACCTCGGCATCTCGCGTCGAAGGTGAGAACTCGGCAGTTGGCACCTCGGGAGTTCTGGCCGAGGCTCACTCGGAAATCGCCTCGCTACCAACCACCTGCTTGGGAGTCGCCGAGTCGGGAATGCAGGACAGAGCTCGGGAGTCAGGAGTCGATTTTCGACGGTCCTCGACCAATCGAAGCTGGGAGTCATGAGTCGAGTTTCAACTGAGTCTGTGCCTGTTGCCGAGTCCTCGTCACCGGAACCGACGACCCTTCGATTTCCAGCTCTGTCGGTGCCCAGCTCCGTCGGTGGGAGCTGGGCGCTGGCAGTGGCCGTTGGGCAACGTTGCCTCAGTTAACTGAGGCAATGTTGCGTCGTTGCCTGAATCTGATAATTAAATTATTCAATTATTGTAATTTATTCAATTAAATTATTAATTATAGTATTTTTACATTATAATAATAAATGTTTATTATAGTTTTCAGTTGTATAATATTGAAAATAATTTATAATATATTTATATAAGATATTATTATTTATGTATATTTGGCTCGTTAGGCTCGACTCGTTAAGACTCGTTAGGCTTGGTCGGCTCGTTATGCTCGGCAGGCTCATTAGGCTCGGCTCGTTAAGCTCGACTAGCTTGATGAGCCAGACTTTTCTAAGCTTGGCTCAGCTAGGCTCTTTAGCCACCTCTAGTTATTAATATCCTTATGAGTGAATACCGAATGTTTTGGGACAATAATAATGTGATATTTGTTAAGTTAAATTAATTTTGGGGAAAATGATAAATGTTGTAGGGTTTTGGCAATTTTCCTCAAATGCGGACATCCGATGTGACGCCCAAGAAATTTTTACGTACAATTTCATACAAAGTGATATTTAAGATTCAAAAAAATGTTAATTGTTATTGATTTGAATTAAGTTGAAATTTGATAGAGAGGTAAAGTGAAATTCTAAGGATTTATGTATGAAGATGAGGTGTATCCACGGAAGTATGGATGTCTGCAGATACTTAGTGTCAGAAGGATGCGTGACTGCGTATGAGGAGTGTCCACGGAAGCACTGGTGTCCACGGATGTGAGGGAAAATCTACAAAATGAGATTTATCTACGAAAATATATGTGATATGGCAGATTGTGATTAGTGGAACATCAATGTTCCACAGTGGGAACATTGATGTTCGTGGATGTGAGGTGGAATTTGTGGAATGAGATTTGTTCACGAAAATATATGTGAACGTGGCAGATTGTGATTGGCGAACAATGTAAGTGCATATCCATAGCTACAATGATAGTATCAGCAGAAGTCTGAGTATCTGCGGATACTTGATTTCAAAAGGATATGTGACCGCAGAAGAGTGGGTGTCTGCGGAATTTTAAGTGAGAAGCACATATATGTAGCGGACGGGTAAATTTCCACAAATGTGTGGACGTTTAGGTTTAAATCCTTCTCAAAAGTGGACATTCGGACTTTTATTTTATCATGTGAAATACTCATGGAGCCATTTGGAAAATGAGTATGAGGCAGATATGTAGGTTTACGCAGCTAATGTGATGGCAGTCAGGAAGTTGGAAGGTTATCAACTTTTAATAGTGAGTTGACATAATTTTATGGAATGACTAAACATCTTTTTTACTATTTTGGTTGAGATACACAACTGAAAATCTGACACCTCAACTTAACAGATAATCATAATATTTCGACATCATACTTAATGGAATTATATCTAATTGATATGTGAACTAAAGGAAAAAGAGGATAGAAGTAGTGTAACATCCAAAAAATCCCTATACGTGTAATGTAAAGAATTTTTGCAGAATATATGTTTTGATAAAATAAATGTGTTTCCTAATACTGTATTGTACTCTTAATATAATGAAATACATATAAGTATGAAGTTAAATAAGAGGAATTTTCAAGTAAATAGGGTACAAATGAAGAAATTGGAGTTTTAGAAGGGTGGAGGTCGATCAGAAGTAAGGGCGGTCGATCTCCTTCGTGAAAAATTAAAACAGATTCTAACCATTTTGGAAGCTGTTGATCAATCGAAGGAAGGTGATCGACTAATTCCAAAGCAGTTTGTATATAGATTGTAGCAAATTCGTAAGCAGTTGATCAGCCGAAGGAGGTGATCGACTGGTCCCAAAGCAAAATTTGTGTAGAGTGTAAACTTTTGGCATGCGGTCGATCGTCCACTAGAGGGATGATCGGCCAATTTTTCTGGAGGAGGTAGATTTGCAGCCGATCGTCAAGGCAAGACAATCGATCGCGGTCATGGCTTTGTAATTCGTGGTCGATCACGGGAAGGAAGAATGATCAATCGAAATGTCAACAGTCGCTTGAAATATGGCTCGTTATGGTCTAAAAATGTTTTCTGCCTCAATTTTACTGGTGGGTTGGGCAGTGTTGGACAGGTGGAAGCTCCATGGAGTGCCAGCTCCCTTGTTTATGCCTATAAATGTTGAACTTGGGAGCTTGACAGTCACACAAGAGTTTTCTGCTTCAGAAAGAAAGTGAGCTGTGTTTGGTCTTCTGGAGAGTGAGCTGCATTATTACCGTCAGTGGTGTTGCTAGTGCGGATAGGAGATTCAGCAAAAGGGTTTGGAAGGAGGTAAGGAATAGTGTATGTGTTTTGCCAGAGGTGACCTATATCACAAGATTAGGCGGTTGAGTTTTGTTGTTGTTGATCACTGCTTTGGAATTTTGGTTCGAATAATGCTCTATTGGTTGCTAACTTGCTCATTGCTGTTAAAATGTTGAAAGGACTGACTTATTTTTTAATAATATTGCCTTATTAGACCGTATAGTATATTGCCTTATTAGACCGTATAGTTGAGGAAAATGTGGAAATGGTTTGAGAATTGTTCTCTGCTATTTACTACCTTGATGAACTGTTAACGTGAGGATAATGTGAAGGTTAATAGTTTCTGTTTGTTATTGTTGGTTAATCTATACTAGGTTATTGTTGGAAAGATATAGCTTTAGAAATGCTCGTGATGTAATACAATTGCTCTCTGTTTTTATCATTGATGAATTAAGGAAATGCTACATGATAGGGTCAGGTAGACTTAAGTTGTAATTACTCTATGTTAATTAATGCTCAATAAATTAAATTAGTTTAACATGTTCCTTGATTGTTATGGAATTGTTGTATGTTACTTCATTCTTTGTGGTAATTGTTGATGTTAGAGCATTGCTTGAATTTCATCCACGACATGCATCATGATTA
Organism: Begonia loranthoides; assembly: GCA_022433065.1. NCBI lineage: Eukaryota > Viridiplantae > Streptophyta > Magnoliopsida > Cucurbitales > Begoniaceae > Begonia > Begonia loranthoides. The sequence continues at coordinate 5,898,158 of CM039471.1, forward strand.
GAAATGCTAAGGTAAGATGGACATTTACATGCATTGCACGAAAATGAAATATATGGAATAAACGTAAATGAGCGTGTGAGGGTTTAGTGTTGGTTTTTAGGTTCCCTCGCATGACGGAATTACCGATATTCATAACAATGGTAATGTGCGTAACCTATGTATCATGAAAAACAATTTTAACATGAACATAAAACGGATCGTTGTTATAACATATTAATAATAATATATATTCAAAAATCTTTATTTAGATCTAATCTAAAAGATGAAGAATATTACCTTTATAGCTTACTTCACACTGGTACAAAATCAATCTTCGATCTTCTTTGCCAATCCTCCTCACCTCGAATAAGCACGTGTGGGCGTGATGAAGGAAACAAAATCACATTCAATTTATGATAGATCGTATTCTCAATACATGAGACGATCTATTTGGATTTAGAAAATACTTCTCTAAAGCCAACACGGAAGACACAAATTTTGCTCTCAAAATGGATTCCTTAATCTTAAAGATTTCAACCTTATAATCTAATGAGGTTGGACCTCTATTTATAGTGTTATTGCTCTATAATAGCCATTATGACATTTAGAGAAAAGCACTACAAATTCCTCATTAAAGTTACAATTGATTTCATACATTTATAAAAATGTTATGAAAATCAAAAGGTTTTCTCACCATAGCTCAATACTTGGCTCTATGATATTAGCTTATTAATCTCTAATTTAAGTTATAATACATTTATAACAAAAATGTTATGACAAACAAAAGGTTTTGTTACCATAGCTTAACACTTGACACTATGACACTAACTCAAATTTGACAAAATCCAATTTAAAAACTATTTTCAAAAGTTATTTTATATTTGTTAATTAATTGAATAATCAATAATTCAATTATTTCATTTAATAAAATATAAAAAATATATTAACTATGACAACTTTTGTCATATTTGTTAGCCTTTTTGTTAGGCTAAGTTTTATTTTGATGATGACTAAATTGTGTGTTAATTTAGTAAATCAATAAGTTGTATTTTAGTAGCATATTGCTTGAATTAATTGGTGAATAAATTGTATAACTTAATTGAGTAAATCAAATATGCAATATTTGTGGCACATGCTTAGGTTTGGATATAAACAACTTTATATGTTTTGGACATCATCAATAAGGAAGATTGTTTAGATTATGTGATCTAGATGATGTGAAATTTAATAAAGTGTGAAAGTTGTTTATTCATTGATCTTATATATATCATATTTATCGATTAATTTAAAAATACCCTTGATCAAGGGTATTGATAATATTTAACGTGTTTCTCTAAGTCTATGCAGTCATATGGAATGTTCATGTGACTTAGAGGAAGCGTTTTGTGTAATGAAGAAGGTGGACTGTATGCCCACGGATGAAGAGGACGCCATGTTTCTACCTTTCAGTGTTCTTTGCGGACGATAGTCGTGGACAAGGCGGACGTATGTTGGCGTCCGCAGGTCTTCAGCTGTGCGGACGGGATTGAAGAAGAGGACATCCCCAACATTGCTGTGCGTTCGCGGACAATGGGCTCAGACGGTGCGGACGCGAATATTGGCGTCCGATTTGAATCTGTCCAATTTGGGACGAGTGCGGACGATGGATGTGGACGCAGCGGACGATAGATTGGCGTCTGCAAATGCACAGAATTGCACAACGGCTATATTTTCAACGGAGAAATTTTAACGGGCTGTGGACGATGAGGACGCTGCGGACGTCCGGAAGTGCAGTGCCTATAAATAATGGTTCACTCTAAGCTTTCCACAATGATCGAATATTCGAGGCGAAGCTCTGCCAAAATCAATACTCGAATACTACTCATTGTGAGCTATTTAATTGTATATCCAATTCTCCCTATTCCGAATTTGCGAGTTATATTTGGGAGAATTCGGATTAGCTAGATTGCGGTTTAAATTTCTGAATCATATATTGTGCTTGATTGTAAAGGGTGATTCCCTAAGAATTCATAATAATAGGGTGACGCCCCGCAATAGTAAAATTTAGGGTGACGACTCGTAAGAGTCTAAGGTTGACGACCTTATAATTAGTCAAGGGTGACGCCCCGTCTAATAGTCAATTTGTAAACAGTTTTATTGGCACCCCTAAGCCAATTACTTAGTGTATCTCCAAGTGTAACTTAGAGCGCGGACGTAGGCTAATTTGCCGAACCGCATAAACAAATATTGTGTGTACTCTTCTGACCCTTACTCTATTCATTATTGCATATATATGTTATTGATAATTTAATTATATGCATTAAATCACTTAGGGTTATTAGAATTTAAATATCGCACGAAAATACTTAAAACGCTATATTCACCCCCTTCTATAGGCGTATATCGATCCTACAATATTGTCTTAATTAATTGAATAATCAATAATTTAATTATTTCATCTAGTGAAAAATAATAAACTTATTATTGAGAGTATTAAATAATTAATTCATAGTTAATTATTTAATCTTCTTTGTTTATTTTTCTATTATTTGAATAATGATAGAAGGTAACGAAGGGACCGATGGTCCTATAGTTTTAAGCTCCAACAATATTTCGTTAATTAATATAAACTCTTTATATTAATTAACATAATTATTAACTCTAAAGTAATTCCACTAAATACTTAGAGTTGTACTCTTAAAAACTATATAGTATATTTACTCTAATTCATGCCCATTGATATAGTTATTACATATGTATTAACCCTCCATTTAGATTCGCAATAGAGCTAGGTTTATAATCTGTTAACCTTTTATATTGCGTCTTTATTCTTGACTACCATTAGTTCTTGATTGAATAATTAATTCATAACGATTATGAATTGCGCGCTAATTATTCGATCTTTGAACTAACAAACAAGGGAATCTATAGAAATGGATTTCATTGTATCGATATTAACATTCCCAACTATTCATTTTAATTTACTCCCAATACACAAGGTATACGAATCGTAACTCGTACAAAACTTTACTGAGTAAATCAAAGAATAAATTAAAATAAAATATGAGTTTGTTAAATACAACGAATTAAGATCATGCATATATGACCATCATTATGAAAAAATTAATTGTTCTATATTTAACGAAAATTATCATAACAATATAATTTTATCTGGTCCAATCCAATATAATCATATTATATAAAACATATTTATCTTATATCACTATATATTTAGTCGGGATATGACTATACATTCTTAATGAGATAAACTATGTTTATGACTATGAACTATTTGAAAATTTCATACTTCAAATATAAGTCATGGACATATTATGGTTATTACTCTTTATATTTTATCTCACATATATACAATATATATGTTAATATAAAGTTAGCATAAATAATCAAGAAATTTTCTATGAATTTTATAAAAATAATATAAAATGTTAACATAATATCAATCAATATAAATTTATTTATATATTATGAAATTGTTCTATTACATTTGCTTGTTGGGCATATTACTCTCAACATTTAGGAGATTAATGACGACCCTAAGTGGTAACACCTTTGATGGATATAGCTCGTCCTATGTAGGGATTGAGTGACGTTTAAGCCCAACATAGATTATAGAGTTAATCTTTTCTTCTGTACCAGAAATCTCCAACGTTGGACTAACTAGTGAAATGTAAACAAAAAGATAGAAAAAATAGGTTTTTTTATGAGATAGATTGCATAAACACACATTGATCATGCATTTTATTCTATCCCTTACTGAGCGTTAGACTTACAGTTTATCTTGTGATGTAGGTGATGATCTTGATCCCAATGAAGTACATGTGGAAGGAGCATGACACGATGAGTGCTTGCGTTACCCGACATGTTGGTCTGGGGGGTATGGCTCAAGAGAAAGGAAAAATGTGGTTATTTTTAATAGTAAATGGTATTTATTTTAAACAGTGTAAAGTGGCATTTTAAATGGCTTTAAATGTGTTGTTAACTATGAATATTTTGTTTTAACGTGGTGAACTTGTGTTTTGAAATCTTTTATGACTTTCGCTTTTGCTTACTCTGCTTTTCTCTTTACACATTTTTCAATAACAATTATAAAAGAAAAAAAATTTATGGCTAACAGAAAGAATAAAGGTAAACAGGATGTTACAAGTAGTCATCTTTTTTGTGCTATTGGAAAAGGTTTGAAGAAGGAAAACCAAGTAAACTATGAAAATTGTGCCAAGGTTTTCAAGTAATTAATGTTTGCATGTATATGACTATTTTTTGTTTATATCACAAGATGTTAGAGTGATTAGGTGATACTACTAGTTGTTAATATGTTGTTTGTAATGATATTTGGTTAATAATATGTTGTTAGATAATTGTTAAGATATGTGAAATGTTGCATTCATTTTTATGCATTATGTATTCAAGAAAAAAAAAAAAATGATTTTCATACATATGTTTTCATGTAAAAAAGATTGAAACAGAAATGAATACGCATAAAGAAGATACGTGAAGTTGAAGACAGACTGTCACAAATGTTGGACTTATGGGGTATAAGTTCGTTAGTCTGATAATGTAGGGGTCTGGTCAAAGTTCACAAGGTCGTCACATGTTAGGATCTCGACAATAGTTGTGAGGTCATCATCCATAGAGATTTTAACAAAGATTGCGAGGTCGTTACACATGATGGACGTGACAACTAACAAATGTCTCATGGAATTGAGAATGTTTCGCCAAACTTCACGAGATGTAAGTGGTGTGTTTCCCAAAGTCATGCTTACTTTCCCCTAAATGATAAAATGAACGAAAAGAAAGAAAAAAATAAGAAAGAATGAGAAAAAAAAAAAAAGAACAGAACCACCAATGTTTTTACTAAAAAATACAAATCATGTTCATATTGCTTATGCATTACTTACTAAGCGTTATACTCATGATGCAAGTAATGAGTTAGACGATGAAACTTGTGTTAAAGACATGGATGATGATGTGGTTGATAGGGCATACTCGTGAGGAGCGTTTAAGAATTGTTACAATGATTTTGACTGGTGGGTTATGACTCTCATTAGAGTGTTTTGTATAAAAAATTTCAACATAAGCATGTTAGTATAACATTTTGTGATAGAACTTAGTGAGGAATGTTTTATACTTACAAAAGAATTTTATGAAAAAATGTTTGAATTACAATATGTTTGACGAAAATAGTCTTCCATTGTGTAAAAGATTTTCAAAGGCAATTTAAAAAGTAATTTAAAAATACACGTGTATTTCGCATAAAAATATAGACTTGAAATTTTGGTATGTGACAAGTTTGTTTCATCTATGAGTGTCACACTTAATAAATAATGCATAAATAATATGAATATGATGAGTATGTTCATTGTTATCTTATAAAACACTATTTCCTGTTCTTTTACTCTTTTCCTACAAATACCAGAATGGCTCCGGGGCGTCATTATGGCAGGGGAATCAGGGAGGCAGAGCAGGAGGCTACCTCATAGGTATGTGCAGCTTCCAAACTTAAACCAACTCAATTAGCTCACGAATAGACTTGAAACAGCATATCTAGTATTATCAATAATGTAATCCTTATTTTTCTCAAGCAGCTATTTGCACACGATTCACTTAGTAGCTTAGCTATGTTTGAAAGAGGAAGCATAGTCCAGATCCACATCTTGCCTAAACTTGGTCTGCTTTCTAAAGATTTTAACTGTGTAAATTTGCATAACCATACAACTTTGCCAACTTATTTAATCCCCTTAAATGAGTCCGAACTAATCATAGAATCGACGGCAACAACAATGCATTTCGATATTACAAAAGCACGATGAGATGCACAAAAACGAGAAAACAAAACCAGCCACACGAATTCATTTTACTTTTTCTTTCCTGCTTTACCCTCCTTTCGTCTGACAATTTCATCGGCATACTTCACTCCTTTACCCTTGTATGGTTCTGGCGGTCGCCATTTTCGAATTGATGCAGCAAATTGGCCAATGGCACACTTATCGTATCCGCTTACGGTAATTCTTGTATTCTCCTCTACCTTCACTTGAAGCCCCTCAGGGATTTCCATCCTCACAGGATGAGAGAAACCAAGATTCAAAACCAAGTCTTTTACCTCCAACGTTGCGCGATAACCGACACCAATCAATTGAAGTTTCTTTTCAAATCCCTTTGATACTCCCACCACCATATTGTCCGTTAGAGTCCTAATATTCAGAAACAACAAAAAATGTGCTTAACATTGATGATGATAGAACAAACTTGCTGTGTATATATCTATGTCAGAAAACCATGAAAGAAATTGGAGGAAGAGGTACCTGAAAAGGCCATGCATTTGATTCGCCCTTCTAGTTTCAGTCGCCTTTTGGACCCTTATGACCCCAGATTCCTCCCTCTCAACCTTGATTTCTCGGGGATAACTCAACGAAAGCTCTCCCAAAGGACCCTTAACTTTCATTTCCCTGCCTTCCAACATGATGTTCACATTGGATGGCACTTGAATCGGTTGCTTCCCTATCCGTGATTCCTTACATTCTACCGTCTTCCTCAAGAATCCAACCCTTGATGCAGGAACACTAGAGACGCAGAATCCATTTTTCTGGCCCAAAAACACAGATTGGAAATTGCTGAAACAAAGGGAAAATGCCAACCTTTAAAATTCTAAGACAATTTCCATTATTGTATACAATATGAACTACACATCTACCACATTCAACCTTTCAATTTGATATTTGAGATAAGCCTAATTGACAACAATTCCTCATCCCATTTGGGGGCTGAGAAGATGCAGAAATAGAAACTGTTTTAAAAAACAGACAGTAATAAGAAGAAACAAGAGAAGAGGAAAGTATATGGTCAATTTCATGGCCTCAAACAGAATCTAAGTGATTCATCCGTCTTCAACAGGATTTCGCGAGAAAGAACTCTCAAAACATCGAGTATTTATCCACTCAAACAAACTAAAGTAGCGTAAAATAATCCAGCAAACGTAATCAAATTAGCCAAAAAAAAGTTGCGGCAAATTTAGAGCTACCCAACGCCATGAATTAAAGAGAAAAACAAAATTCGAACGATAATAACAAGTTAGAGCCAACAGAAACTCGGAGAGAGGTACAAAAACAGTAATTAAGATAAATTTTAGGGTTCTCGCCTCGTATGGAGCGAAGAGGCGATTGAAGAAGCCATTGCTAGAAGGTTGCGAGCATCACCTCCCTGCTATGGTTCTTATTATTTTCTACTGGCGTGGGAAGAATCACTGAGAGATGGCCCCTCGTCTGCACTGAGAAGAACAGCCATCCGAGTGGATTTGTTATCCACTGGGGAGCGACAATCTTGGTAAATGACGTAAGTACCCTTTTTCTGATAACCAAAACTCGATTATACCCCTACACGCCCTACCGCCTAAGTTTGACAGCAAAGTAGTGGTAGCCCCATCTCTCATGTGAAATGACTACATTTCCCAGAAAGTAACTGGAATAACAACAATCTCAATCTCTTTGCAAATCTCCATGGTTTTATCTTAAACTTCGAATTACCATCGAAAGTGAAACTAGTTCACCAAAGTTAAAAATAACTAAATTTAAGCTATTAATTCTAGAATTGTCACTGACGAACCATAGAAATATGGTCAAATAAGCAGACATCCAAGTTTACAGATGATTTTCTTGGTTCTGGCAAAGCAAACAAGAAGCAATGCAGAGGAGCCACCCATCCAAGCATAAATGTCTTTGCAATGTAAAGCGTTTAGAAAGGGAAAATGAAAAATCCACCATCGTGGTTTGCGATCAATGACATGTCAACCACTGTGGTATATTTTCTAACAAGTTAACCACTAACGTATGAGAAAATGACAAATCCAACATCGCCCTCACGTTTTTCATTAACAAAAAGGCCTGGACGCCGCAGCGTCTCTAGAACTCTCTATTTTTCATTCATGGCTACTTTACAGTTTGCAACGGTTCTCGATCAATTGTGTTTCATGATTACTTCAAATTCTTTATGTATATGTTTTATGAATGCAATGTTTTTATTGCTTTTTTGACCTCTGCACTTTCAAATGACCATAACTTTTGCTACGGATGTCGGAATTGAGCGCAGAAGGTATCAAATCGAAGCTCTCTCAGAGATCTATGACTTGTCATGGGGTAAACAATCAAACATTTTTCCAGATCAAGCAATGTTTGATTGCAAATTTGAGGGCTTAAATGCATGATTTTGGGGCCGAGAAAGGGGGTTCATGGTGTTTACCCCATGACAAGTCGTAGATCTCTGAGAGAGCTTCGATTTGATACCTTCTGCGCCCAATTCCGACATCTGTAGCAAAAGTTATGGTCGTTTGAAGGTGCAGAGGTCAAAAATCCAATAAAAACATTGCATTCGTAAAACATATACATAAAGAATTCAAAGTAACCATGAAACACAATTGTTCGAGAACCGTTGCATACTGTAAAGTAGCCATGAATGAAAAATAGAGAGTTCTAGAGACGCTGCGGCGTCCACGCCAAAAGAGACCTAGACGCTGCGGCGTCCAGGCCTTTTTGTTAATGGAAAACTTGCGTGCGATGTTGGATTTGTCATTTTCTCATACGTTAGTGGTTAACTTGTTAAAAAATATACCACAGTAGTTGACTTGTCATTGATCGCAAACCACGATGGTTGATTTGTCATTTTCCCCGTTTAGAAATGTCTTCAAAAAGAGATCCTAATCATGGAGAGGCGAGCAAAAAAAGAAGCATCCACAATCTTTAGAACAAACCATAAATTCATGCGAATTGTCTGTTTCAAATGGAAACAGCTCTCCGACGACAGCTTTGAACTGTTACCACCCCTTATTTATCCCACGAAGATGAACAAACGGAAACTGATCGAGGCAGGAAGGAGGAAACACCATGCCTAAACAACATTAATTTCAGGCAACCCTTTACTCAAGCTTCACCTCTCTCTTTGAAGGATCAATTTCCAAGTAAGTGTATCGCTCTGTAGGTTCTTCCCTGTAAAAACCACACACGCCACACTCCATTAGAAACCTTATTCGTTGTTATTATCATTATTTATGAATTATGATGTACACTCGAGTAGTATATACTGAGGCGTGTGACAAATAACAACATACCCGGGTTTAGAACGCATGCACCGCCAGAAAAGTTTGAAAGGTCCCGGAACAGTCTTGAATGGGTTTCCCTCAAAACAAGCCTAAAACATAAACATAACAAAATCGCTTAATACAATTGTGCTGCTGAGAAAAAAATGTCTTCATTTCCAATTCTTACTTTACCCTTCTGAAGAATTGCCAATTAGAATATCATAGCCAGTGTTAAAAATCTACCATTACTCAAACGTTGCTAAGAGTCACTTCCTAATGTTTGGTAATTTACTGAAGAGGTGATAATTTGGATAAGAAGATGGCAAACAGAACCCGTTGCAAGTCAGAAAATTTCAACACGATTATTTTCCATCGAACTTTGCCATTGAACGAGGAGAAAATATTGCTGATTGTAGAATTTTCTATGCACCACTTCATTCAAAAGAATTTCTTTTTAAATTATCATATATTGTCTCTTCTTTTTTCTTGTTTGTGTTCCAGAAACACAAGACACTGAAATATATCCTACCATGTACACGTTAATACAAGGCGCAAACATAAACCTCCTCAGCCAAAGCAGAAATTAGAGGTGTAAACCCAAATCCAGTCCCTCCAACCCGCACAAATTTAAGCACAACCCATTTGGTCAACAAAAACCCAGAATTCTATTGCAGGATTTAGACCATTGATAAATGAAGAAAGCAAACAAGATACAAAAAACATGAAAATGAAGAGAAGACGAACAGTAAAGACAGTAAAATATTGCAAAAATTGATAGATGTGCATCTCAAAAGAGACATCAAGAAGGTGGGTATTCGCAAAAGTAGTAAAAGTCATACTTGAATGACATCCTCGGCTCTGTCGTTGCATCTATGAGCCGTAGGTTGTCGATGATCCCCCTCTGACAATCCCCATGGACTCTCTCTCCTGGGTACTGGCCTCGTTTCGCTCATCTTCTTCGCCTCTTTCCCTGAAAAATTCTACAATTTTAGCTTTGGACGCCATAGTTTAAAGCACGTATTTGAGCCCAAGTTTCTAAAAGATAGCCAGCCCAATATAGAAACCAGGCCGCTTCCACTCTATTTCTCTGTTTTCAGTTTGACTGTTATGGTTGTTTTAACTTTTGAGTTCTAAGATCCCCTTTCGAACATCGAAGAAGACAGAGACGGAAACTAACTGGAAATAATTGGTGCTCCTCATTATTGCAGTTGCAAGCCTTCTTATCGACGCTCAGACTTGGCTTCCGCTCACTTTTTTGTCTTAGACATTCTTGCCTCTAGTATGGCGACTATCTTGTTGCCAAGAGCATTAGACTACAGTTTTTCATAATAATAACAGCCAACCCAATTATAGTAGTTTTATTTTGAACGGTTTCTATCACATAAACTGTCCATAAATAACACTACTCTATTGCAACTTCTTGATGGAATAAGTTTATAAATGGAGGATACATAATTAAAGTTCCCTTAATCTTGCAATTTCATTCAGAAAGTTTATACACTATCTATACATTAGATTCATTCTCATATCATATGAACCCGCTAAAATTGCAATTAGGAAGCTATTGATTGGTTTCCACTAATTAAACTTAGCTGTAGAAGGATTGAATTATATCATAGGAACAGGGAGATATTATGATTTGGCTGTATAACATTGAAGAGATTATAATCCCTTCTTGTCTTTATTTTCATTATGATTTATTGGCTTATGAATGTCTTATTTTCATTATGATTTATTGGCTTGTAATTTCAGACTGCTACGCTATTATAACTTGTGAGGAGTCCAAAGACATCTCATAGGCTGTTTACCCTCCTTACTCTATTTGGGTTTACGTATTATGGCAATTCTGCAAGATCTGTGTTAATGCATGACTCAATATTAAAATAAAGTTTACTAGGTAATGAGACGGTTGGTGACAATTACATGCATGGAGAAATAAAAGCTAAATATTGAGACGTTTGGATTAATTTTTCTCAGCTGGTGTTATTGCTCTGTTCTTGGTAAAGAAAACAGAGGCTAACAGAGGGAAGGAGGAAGTCTTCGCTATGGTGAGATCGCGACGTCATGTTAGGAAATGGGTCTCAGGTTAGTAGCAGAAGATAGGCTTTGCTGTATGCGTTAAGAATTGTTTGTATTGATTCTGTAATATCCGTGTAACCTTGAAGTGCAAATAAAGATGATGCCCTCACTCGTGGATGTAGGACGTTTTGTCTGAACCACGTAAATTGCTTGTGTTGATTTCTTTTCTGTCAAGTTTGTAGTTCGTTGGTATAATTTGTGAAGATCCTCGCTCAACAATTGGTGCGGTGAGCGTGGATCCGACGTTCGGCGATTAAAGATTTGATTTCTTGGGGCTCTTTCTGTATTCTGGGATTGATACATTCGAAGGAATTGAATACTACAATTGGTATCTAATTAACAGAAGGATTACCGAATTCATGGCAAGGTTTGAAGTTGATAAGTTTACTGGCATGAATGACTTCAGCCTTTGGAGGATAAAAATGAAGGCTTTATTGGTTCATCAAGGACTGGCACAAGCCATTGATGAACCAGCCGTGAAAATCTTGAAAGAACTGGACAAGGTCAAATCTGATGACATCGAAGCCAAGGCACACTGCGCAATTTTACTAAGTCTGGGAGACAAAGTTTTGCGAGAAGTCACGGAAGAACAATTTGCCTTATCTGTTTGGAAGAAACTGGAAACACTTTATATGAAGAGATCCCTGGCCAACCGGTTGTATCTGAAAAAGACATTGTACACATTAACAATGGACGACTCGAAGGAGATGCGTCGGCATGTGGATGACTTCAACAAGATTATTTTAGATCTAAGCAGTATCGGAGTCAAGATTGAAGAAGAAGATCAGGCTATTATCTTGCTCAATTCTCTGCCTAAAAGTTATGAACATTTTGTGGACACCATGCTTAATGGAAAGCAAACGTTAACCATGGCAGAAGTAAAGGCTGTACTAAATTCTAAAGAAATACAGAAGCAAACTGAAGTAAGGGACAATCATGAAGGTGAAGGATTGTTTGTTCGTGGCCAATCACAAAAGGGAAGGACATGCTTCTTCTGTAATAAGGAAGGCCACCTCAAAAAGGATTGTTATGCCAAAAAAAAGAAGGTGAATAAAAGGAATGTGGAAAGAGGAGACGCCTCTGTAGCATCTGGTGGTTATGAATCCTCAGAGGTGTTGGTGGCCTCAGTGACAGATTCAAGAGAATACTGAGTCCTGGATTCTAGATGTGGTTTTCATATGACATCCAAATGAGAGTGGTTGCAAGGCTTTTGTAAAACAGCAGGAAAGAAAGTTTTATTAGGCAACAACCATTCTTGCCAAATTAGAGGTGAAGGACATCTAAATATTATGATGCATGATGGCTGTATCAGAACACTTTATAATGTCTTTTTTGTTCCAAAGTTGAAAAGGAATCTACTGTCACTTAGCTTGCTGGACAAATTAGGCTGCGGTGTTCGGGTAAGCAATGGAACAAAGACTATTTTGAAGGGAACACTTACTGTGATGAGAGGCAGTTTGCAAAGTGGGTTATGCATTTTGCAAGAAGAGACAATCACGAGTGAATTGTCTAGTATGAATCAAGTTCAGAAGGTAGACAATCAGCAGGCGAACTTACAGTTGGGACATGTAAGTGAGCGGAGTCCACCTTCTTCATCCGGTATTCATGCTGAGGTGGAGTCAACAGAGGAAGAAGGAGTAGATGCTGTGGACAAGCTGGTGGATTACAAAATCTCCAGGGACAGATTGGAGAGAGTCATCAAACCGGTTGAGTGGTTTGAATATGCTGGGAAAAGTGCATATGTTCTCAAGTTGTCTGTTAGACTGTGTAATTTAGGAACTATGGGGAGCAGTGACATAATGTTGAGGAAGAACACTCCACGAAGATCAACATTCACAGTTTTAAAATCAAAGGCTCTGTTAAACAAGGATTTTGAAATAACAAATATGGGACAAGCAAGGAAAATGCTTGGGTTTGGTATTTTGAGGGGGAGAAGACAAGGAACGTTTGTCTTAACTCAAAATGGTTATCTACAGAATGTGGAGTTTAAAAACAATCCAGTAGATATGTTCACTGAGGTACTTCGAGTAACTAAGTTTAGGCATTACCTAAACTTAGTTAACGTACAAGGTTAATTCTGGAAGTGTGATGGTGTTTGGGCATCTGAATTTTTAATATTGATTCAAGGTAGAGAATTGTTAATGCGTGACTCAATATTAAAATAAAGTTCACTAGGTAATAAGACGGTTGGTGACAGTTACATGCATGGAGAGATAAAAGCTAAATATTGGGACGTTTGGATTAATTTTTCTCAGCTGGTGTTATTGCTCTGTTCTCGGTAAAGAAAATAGAGGTTAACAGAGGGAAGGAGGAAGTCTTCGCTATGGTGAGATCGCGACGTCACGTTAGGAAATGGGTCTCAGGTTAGTAGCAGAAGATAGGCTTTGCTGTGTGCGTTAAGAATTGTTTGTATTGATTCTATAATATCCGTGTAACCTTGAAGTTCAAATAAAGATGATGCCCTCACCCGTGGATATAGGACGTTTTGTCCGAACCACGTAAATCGCTTGTGTTGATTTCTTTTCTGTCAAGTTTGTAGTTCGTTGGTATAATCTTTGAAGATCCTCGCTCAACAATCTGTTCACACAATCTTAGAGAAGAACCACTACCTGAGGAAAGAATCCATCGTCGGACTGGCAGAGTAAGAGTTTTATCCAATTTCTTAATCCTTCTTATCATCATCTATTTTGTTGATGATATCTAATGTAACTCGAATTTTCATGATTGAAAATACAAATTTTGATACCTCAAGAATTGATCTTAAGTTGATGCAATTTAGGATGGTTTCAAGCTTTGCCACTTTAATATGAAGGATTTGCTACTCCTACATATGCAGTAACACATTTAATTCTATCTTATTGGACTCATTGAGTAATTGCAAAACATAAAACACAAACCTTAGAACTGACTTGAATTATCATCACAGATTTTCATATAATGACGAGAAAGGATTAAATATTTTGTTTTTAAACCATAAATAGTGAAATACACTAATAATATATCCATACTAGTTATGCTACACAAATCCATAAAATTGCGCCAGTCCACAAGTTGCAACCAGAGTTGAAAATAGCCAAGTCATATTCATGATGTCATACCTCAAAAGGAAACTAATACAGAACGAAAATAACTTAACCTAAAACAATATCAAATTGTTTGGCCCTTTAATGTTTAAATTAAAAAGACAACGGAAGTTTAAGTGAAACTTAAATGACCAGGTTCAAACCAACTGAAATAATCTAAAGGTTCATCAGTGATATTATGATAATGTAGTAATATAAATATTTAATTAACAACAAGTGTAAAAAATATAAGTAGAAAAATAATCTCACTAAGAGAACAGCCCACACTATAAAAGAACTAAATAGATAAAATGTCGAACTCACTCCAAAATCGGCAACTGAGAATCCTACAAACTAATACCTGAGGAAGTTGAGGTGAGTCGATTAAACTCAATAAAGGTAAAATTTTAGATTTAATATTTAAAATTATGAGATAAATAAGGAGCATGCCACATGTTAAAATATTAGTATGAAAATCTGATAATAAAACAACAGTAGGGCATGTCACGACCCAGGGGGGGGAGGGGGTCTAATAGAACTGTCTGGTCAGGCGACCCGATGCTCGTGGAGGACCTCATCACCCAGCCCAAGGTGTGGATTTTAGTGGAAGACTTTTTCTAATTTAGCGCAGCTTAAAAGTTATGGGCCTAGGTCCCTATAGCGATTAAGAGAAATAACGGTGCATAAAAATAAATAATTTAAGCACTGTGCATCAAATCCAACCAATAGTTAAAGATTTACAGACCAAGTAGTAATAATAATGTCCTCACCAAATAACAGTTTCAAACACTCTAATAAAAAACAGGAAGTAAAGAATAATCTCTAACCCTGAGTCCCTAGCCGCTTTTACCTTTACCTAGAAAGGGAGGTGGTCATTTTGGGTGAGTAACTAACTCAATAAGGATGTCTAGACTAGATGCAATGCATGCGAAAACTGATTTTTATCGTCTTTTAGAAAACAGTGTCAGACTTCTCTTTTACCGTACATGGATTTAATTCGAAAACTCTTTATCATTTTATAAAACGAGCCCATGGCTGTCGATGAGGCTTTTATCGAAAACATGTTGTATACATAGACAACTATACTTCCAAAATATGCCATCACCGTTTTTTGATCCAAGAACATTATCAGTGAAAATGGATGGTCACTCAAGGACCCATCTGACACTCATAAGAGAATAGGTGGTCATCTGTCGATAATAACACATCATGAGGCAGAAGAATAGAATAGTACTCGCATCCGTAGACCATGCAGAGTACACATACGCGATATCAGAACAAATGAGGTTGCCCGTATTGGGATGCTCCTCAACTAGCCACCTACTGCATCCAAATCAACAAGGGTTGCCGGCGAGCGGAGCTATGAGCCGTCACACCACCCGTCACTTGGAAAGGTGCTAGGGGAACAATCCCAAAGAGTGACAACCTCCAATCCGTTTGATTAAAACCTTAGCCAGGTTCTATGGTTCGAAACCGCCTTATCACTTTTTTGACTTTCGGGGCTCGAAACCCAAAGACATGTCACTGGTACCCTATCACCTTTTCGCACGTACAAACAATCAATCTCCTCGTAGTAGAAGATTGTATGTGATAGTTTCGTGATGCTTTAGCGTTAAAGCTGCCTAAAGCATCAAGAGGATTCACCCTCCCAATATATGCACAATATATAAACCAAACCATGTACAATAAAGTAAACGTGAGAAAATATACATATATGTAAAAACAGACGTGATGAACAGTTTCTGTTAGATTTTCAAGTGTGGTATCCCACAAAATAATTGTTTTGAAATCATGATGCTATGCAATGCAAAATGTATAGATCCCTACCTTTACAGCGTGCTCTCTTTCTGATTGGAGCAACCGTCTCCTCGGGAATTGTCTCACAATCTCTGAAATCGTCCGAGCCTAACAAACATGTCAAACATGGGAATTGTCATCAATTAATCTCGATGAATAAGTTAAATGGTCCAATACTAGGACTAGGAACCCAACTGACTTGTCAACGCCTTAATATACTAGATTTTGCATTGTGTGGTCGACCAGGAACAATGTCTAGTTGACCAGTGACAAATTCAAGGCAATTTGCCCACTTTTTTAGTTGACCAGAAATAGGATTCTGGTCGACCAGCATTGGGGCAGTTGACCATTGACCAAATGTGGGGACAATCTATCCATTTTCGGTAGACCAGAACCATTTCTGGCATGGTTTTTTGCCATAAACACAACATTTTTTCTAATTTTTTTGCCTCCAAACGACAAATACACCTACATAAACTCAAATACAACCAAAATAATCCATCAAGGTCCTTTGGATTTGAGTTTTTAAGCTTGAATCCGAGGCCAAAACTTTCAAACATTAAACCTTAAAAATTGGCGACGAAAACTTACCGATTCACAAATTTCCTTCACAAATGTTGTTCACCTTGATGCCGCGAATCTGAATCCTTGGTCAGAACTCCGTGATTTGTCGTTTTGATCTCCTCTCCTTCGTCGCGTTTTCCTCTCTACCGCGTGAATAGAAGAGAAATTTCTTTTCTCATTTCCCCCTTTTATCATTTCTTTTATTTAATTTAATAAATAAAATATATTATAATATATTTTATATATTAAATAAATTCAATCCAATTTCGGAATTGAATTTTCGATTCGTTCCAAAAGCTAACCGACAATGTTTTTTTAACTTAAATAATTTAATAATTTCAACTCTTAAATTAATTTATTGCTCAGTAATATCCAATTTTACCAATTTTTTACTATTTGACCAAAATTTCACATGTGACTGCTACGTGACAAATCGGGTTAACTTTTCAACACCTTTACCGATTTTAACACGAAAAAATCTACACGTGTAATTTATTATTTAAAATTTTAAGGGTTTTACAGGGCAAATATAAGAAAAAATCCATTATAGTGTGTTACGTACAAAAAATATCCCTTAGTGTGTACTATATGAAAAGTTCAGAGAAAGTAGAACCTTTCACGAACTTCAAGTACACAATGCCACATATATAAATAATAACATTGATACTCTGCGATCCCTAAAAGCCACAAAGATAGATACTGATTAGGTTTAGGGTTTTGTTTCCAGGGACATGATACAGTCAGCTGACTCATTACTCTAGTTAACACAAACAAGCACATTCTCCAACGGTCGAATGTGCGTACATAAAACAAGATCTTTTGTAGGTCGATCAAACTTGGTTAACTCGACCAAGATGATTAATGAATGAAAACATGCATGCTCAAATAAAACGTGTCCAGTGAAAATCACATATATGTATAACATAAAAACCTATAAGCTATAAAATGGACTTACCATTTTTGTATGAAAACTAGGGGTGGAAATCGGTTCGGTTCGAACTGGGTAATTGAACTGAATCGATCATTTTTTATCGGTTCGATTTGGTTTTGATATGAAAAAAATAAAATATGGGATCGAACTGAACCAAATCGAGCCGATCATTTCAGTTCAGTTCTCGGTTGTAAGTGAGAAAAATCGAACTAAACCGAAAATAAAACTAAACCTGAAAACTTATTTGAGTCACTAATTTAATTTCAATTTTTTTTATGAAATGCTACACAGAAATGTAGTTATATGAAATTAATTGATGTCTACCAATTTAAGAAACGGGTCACCACATACTGCTATTCAGTTGTTTCTAGATATGTTAAAGCTGGAAATAGCTCCAAGTACTTGTAGTTTATCTTTAATTGTAATGAGTTGCTCACAGTTAGATGCAGCAGAGCTTGAAACTCATTTAATGGATTAATTATAAAAATAGGTTTTTTGACCTAATGTTGTTTTGGGAATATTAGTTTAAAATTGTCTTTTGTGGATATTTGTTGGGACTTTTGGGAATGTGGACGTTTGTTTGGTACTGTATGTTCTCGGTTTTGGCTTTTTGTGAAATTTAGTTAAATAATTGTTTGATTAAATTATTATTTTTATTGATATTGTTTTAAAGCTATAATATGGAGCCCAAAACAGATATTTTAGTCTTTAAACTTATAAAGTAGAGCATAAAACAGAGCTATTAAGCAGTTTTACTAAGCCTAAAAACCGTCAAAATCGGGCCCAAAACCGAATACCCAAATTTCAAAGTCTAGAAAAAAACTAAACCAAATAAAAAACTGAACCGATGGAAAGCAAAACCGAGGTTTGGTTTTCGACTTGGTTTCTTGTTGTTCTCGGTACGGTTTCGGTTTTAAAATTACTAAACCGAACTGACTTGGTTCGGTTCTATTTTGGCAAAAAACTTAACCGAATTGAGCCATTTCCATCCCTAATGAAAACATGTCTCAAAATAATGTTTTTAAAACTATGAGATGCTGGTTATAAAATAAACTCATACCTCCAATGGTCTATCAATAGCAAACAACGCTCAATCAACTAGGAATCTAATCGGTCAAAATCTCTCTCTAATCCGTTAAACCTATCAAAATATATGTATACAAATTAATTCACTTCTCAAAACCTTTTAAAAATTCGTGGAAACCATAACCAGGATAGAAACAAACTTGGAGAATTTATAGAACAATCCCCGAAAATATCCAACTTTTAGAAATCTGGTTCGGACGTTCATTCTTCACATTTATTTTAAAAAGTCCAGTCGACTGCGAATTTTGGTTCGGACGTTCACTCCTGAACATCATTCCTCTCGGCCTGCTTCTGCTGATGCGTGCGCTCCCACGAAAGCTTCGCTTTCGCAGACATGTGTCATTCACACGAACCTGCAGATGATTTTTTTTTTTGCTTTCCTCGGAAAGCCCACACTTCCACAATGGACACGAGTACAACAGAAACTTTTGTTTCCCTGTTTCTTTCGCAAAAACCTTCATCTATGTGGACGTGTATGCTTCTACAGCAGATATTTATGCTTCCGCAATGGATATCTCCTACAATTCAGAATAAACCAAACATACAGAACTTCAAATTTTTATCAAAACAATTTTCCATTTTCATTGACAAAATTCTAAATTTTAAAAAAAAAAATCCAGAGTATAAAC
The DNA here is from genome assembly GCA_022433065.1 of Begonia loranthoides. Lineage (NCBI taxonomy): Eukaryota > Viridiplantae > Streptophyta > Magnoliopsida > Cucurbitales > Begoniaceae > Begonia > Begonia loranthoides. The sequence continues at coordinate 5,917,349 of CM039471.1, forward strand.
CAATCCATTTTCATGCAAAATTAACAACTTTAATCCAATTTTCCAAAACAAAATCAAATTCTCCACTAATCCAGAATTCTCTTCATACAACCAAATTTAAATTAGAACTCGAGTTTTACCTCACAAAAATGTCTGAAAATCTGAGCTTTCAATCCTCCAGGCTTGCAACAATTTAACCCAATTGGCAATACAATGAATCTAGTGTATGATCTATTATTAGTGTATCATTAGATGAACTTATGTGACTTGGATAATCCTAGATACAAACACAACCAAAATATTCAATGCAAGTGATAGGGAAGAGAGGATGCAAATGATATGTTAATGCAATTCAGCCAACATTGCCTACATTACCTACATCTGCACTTCAAAGCTCCCCCTTGAAGATTTATTCCTTCTATAACCTCCTCGGTTATAATTGATTGAACTTTCGGGCATCAATCAAGCCTTACAATGACTATTCCGGGGCGTCACCCTTCAAATGTCTCTTAAGTACAAAAGTAGGAGTTGTGAACAATGTAGTACAAACTTGAATGCCTAAACTCTCATAGGTGTTTTAATATCAAGTTAAGAAACAAGAGAGTTAGACTAAACACTCAGGAGTAGTAGAGAAATATCAAAAGTAAAATTTGCAGCCATTTGGTATGATTTCTCTCCTTGTTCTTTTTCAATTTGCAAGTGCTTCAATTTATAGTTTTCTTCACAAAAAACTGCTGACCAGTCGACTATTCAATCATTTCGGTCGACCGCTTTATGACCGTTACACATTTTCTATATGCACTCAGTCGCCAATTTTCGTTTTGGTCTACCACACTAGTTGACCTATGTCTTCCCTGATCGACTGCTTCAACACAATTCAAAAAAGCCATTTTTACCTGTCATATTCAATGTAAGTGATAGGGAAGAGAGGATACAAATGATATGTTAATGCGGTTCGACCTACTTTGCCTATGTCCACACTTCAAGGCTCCCTCTTGAAGATTTCTTCCTTCTATAACCTCCTCGGTTATAACTGATTGAACTTTTGGGCATCAATTAAGCCTTACAATGACTGTTCCGGGGCGTCATTCTTCAAATGTCTCTTAAGTACAAAAGTACGAGTGTGAGCGATGAAGTACAAACTTAAATGCATAAACTCTCACAAGTGTTTTAATCTCAAGTTAAGAAATAAGAGAGTTAGGCTAAACACTTAGGAGTAGTAGAGAAATATCGAAAGTAAATTTTGCAGCCCTTTGGTATGATTTCTCTCCTTGTTCTCTTCCAATTTGTAAGCGCTTCAATTTATAGTTTTCTTTACAAAAATTGATGACCGGTCGACCACTCAATATTTTCGGTCGATCACTTTATAATCGTTACATGTTTTCTGTATGCACTCCATCTACCAATTTTTGTTATGGTGTATCGCACTGATCTACCTATGCCTTCCCCAGTTAATCGCTTCAACGCAATTCGAAAAAGCCATTTCGATTTGTCATATTTTCAGTCAACCGCGCTTCACCCTAGTCAACCGTGATTTGCACTCCGAAAACAGAGTTTGCTCTCTGTAATATTTCTGGTCAACCGACATCCATACTGGTCAACCGCTTTCACCACTTTAGATTTTTTGAGCACTCTGTAAGATTTATGGTCGATCACTTTTCTTCTCTAGTCGATTGCCATTGCCGATTTCAAAATTACATGCTCTCTGTAGTCATTCCGTTTGACCGCCACTTTGCCTTGATCGACCGCCATTTCGTGTTATACTTGATTTGAAGGTTATAAGTCTTAAGAAATTAAACATTAAATACTTGTATTAAAGAGTATTTCTAATGAAGATCAAATGTATGCTAAATCATAATGATATTTTCAATTTACAAACAATTTATAGATGATTAAATCATAAATCATCAAAACAATTAAGTTTAATATTCATTAAGCTAACACCTAGATCCAAACATTTCTGAAGTAATGATTTTCCTTCAAAAATTCACCTTAGAATTAAAAGAAAATGACTTAATAGGAGTTTTTCACCCAAATTCTTAATACCCTAATAAAACTCTCTTCGCCCACACAACCTCCTTGCTGAAAAAGGCTTTACCCTATGTGAAATGATTAATTCTAAAATGAAATCTTAAATAGAAGAGTGGAGGGAGGCATTAAAGGAACTTTTTATTATAGTCCTAATTTAAAATATTTAATTTCCTTTAAAAGAGAAAAATTCTTACCATATTAACACATACGACGGCAAATACCAGTCCATTTCAAAGTATTAAGTAAAAATGGAAACTTTCCGGTTGACCTCATCAAACATAATGAATTACAAAAGTCAATAAAGGGCGTTGGGAAGAACCATTCAATCTGCATGGAGTGACTGCTAGAGTCGTATAACCAGAATGGACTTGGTTCTGCGATTTGACTACCATCTTCACTTGACGATATCTTTATGGAGTTTACTCTCAAGTCAGGAGGCAGTACTTTCATTTTGGAAAGTCAATAGAAAAGAAGAAAACAAAGTAATTGCCAGCTAGAATCGACGCAAATACAGATATTGGCCTACATCACCGTGGTTGGAAGCTATGGCCTACTTCACTTTTCGTTTTTGGACACTTTCCACCAAAGAAATAATCCATCCTAAAGTCGAGTTTTGGCAGATTGGTCGACAGATATTATGCGTGCATGTAGTTATGGCATTTGACTATTTTTGTTTTAATTTTTAAATTTTTTGTATAGATACATTAGACTAATGGGCAACTGACACTTTAATAAATAACTTCAGCTAAGAAAAACAACCCGGGTTTTCTCTTTTTTCATAACTTTGAGTGTCCCAGATAGTTTTGTAATCTCACGACGGAATTTTTGATTAAGCAAACTTAATTGGGTTGAATGTGATTCATTGTTCAGCGACCTTTTTACCAAAAAGAGAAATAGTTTTGACTTGTTCAATTCTTGGAATTGAACAAGTCAAAGTGATGAGTCTCAGCGTTTTAATATAACATAAAAATGAAGCATACACAAGGTTAGAATAGTTTAGTAACTCAAATTATGTTTGGAGAAATTCGCAGTTGAATTTTTAATTTAACAAATCTCAAACCCCATCCTCATATATAAATAATTATGCATTATGAACCGTATTTATTTCACTTTTTTATTTTTAGGTCTTTATAAATATATTGCATGTACAAACTTTTATTCCTTACTTTAATTTTTTTTTAGTCTTCTGGTGACTTTATGGTGAATCCATGAATTTTTGAAGTGTTCATGGTCCGGTTTGGTCCAGTTATGAAGTAGAACCGAACTGAACTGGTTGGTTTCTATTTTGAAAATCCAAAACCGAAACCGGCCATATGGGAAACAAGTACCGAACCAAAAATTCGGTACTGGTTCCTGTTCCGTACCGATTTGGTACCAAATTCTTTTTTTAATATTACAATAAACTCTTATAAAAATTAAAAACAATTGAAACAATCCAACAATTGAAAAATCCAACCATAACCACAATTAAAAACAATTGAAACAATCTAACAATTTAATATAAATCATAATCAACAACAATTGAAAATTCCAACCATAACCACAATTAGAATCAACAACAATCAGAATCTCAACAATCCAACCCAACTAGGCATATGCATGCTTCGGCAATATCAAACAAAAATATATGAAATATCAAACATGTGGAACTATCTAACATTTATATGGAAACATGTGGAACTATCAAACATTTATAGGGTTAACAGAAATATCAAACATTTATATGATATGCACTATGCAGGCTTCAGCAATCGGCAGACGCAGAACAAAACAACAAATATGTGGAACTACAGCAATCAAATCAACAACATGAAATTACTAACCAAGCAGTGAGCCTGTGCCAACGACCGAACAACCTATGAGTGTGAGTCAAGAGCGTTCGCCATTTGAGAAACAAACCGAAGACGCAGACGCTAGACGCAGACGAACCGAAGACGCAAACGCTATATGCAGACGCAGTCTCTCGACACAAACGCAAACGCTAACACGAACCAAGCTCTCTCGACGCAGACGAAGACGGGGAGCGTTCACCGTTCGGAAGAGTTGCAGCATAAATCGGGAGTCGGGGGAGCGTTTGGGATCGCGGATCGGGAGATTTCAAAACTCAAAAGTGCAAAACACAGAACCAAATGAAGCCCTAATTAAGACTCTCGGTCTGGTTCTGGTTTTTCAGTTATGAGAAGACATAACTGAAAACTGGACCGAATATTTCGGTTATGCATAAGCAGAATCGAAGGTTATTCAAGGGGCAAAATCGAACAGAACCATCCCAAAATCGTTGGTTTTAATTCGGTTCTTTGATTTCGGTTCGGCTTGCACACCCCTAATGAATTTAATTTCTTTTCTTAAAGCGATTATGATTATGATTCATATTCTGATTTAAGAATAACGTGGAGAATTATTGATGCTTGTTGGAGAGAGAAAAGAACGCGTCAATTGCGGGAAGTTTGTGTAGTTGTTGGAGTGAAAAGGACCCACATTAATGTACCAGTTAACAGTTTTGGGGAATGAGGGACGCGACAATTCTCGACCTTGATTGACCCACTATCCCTACTTTTCTCTCCAGCTTCTCAACTTTTTTTGCATTTTCTTGCTTCCTAAACACTCGACGATATTTATGCCTTGTGTTTGACTTTTCACTAAGGCGTGGTGAGAGAGCGATCCTACTATGGCTTCTCTGCAACGAGATAAAACCAGTCTTTATATTTAATGCTTTCTTTTTTATGCAGATTGATTCGGGGTTTTCGTGGGAGAATGTGGAATGTAATTGGAGAATGCAATAGGCATGAACCCAGTTAATGTCCTTTCCCAGAGTCTCACGCACCTCTCTCTCTCTCTCTCTATCAAACACAAATATGCATTGCTAGTTTGATACACCAAGTCTTTTACATTAATTTTGAAATGTTTCTTCAAGCAAGAGGAGAATATAATGTTGGTTAATAAGTTACTTGAGAAAAAGCCAATTGACGTTACATGCCATCCAAATACCATCACTATCTCATCACCATTTGTGAAGTCTTTATTTTCATAAATTGTTTTTCTTAAATATTTAGAAAACTAGATATCATGCTACCTCACAGTCACGTTGTGTGTTACACAAAAATGATAAATGAAAAGAAAAAGTAGAAGAAAATAACACACTTGTTGTGTGATAATCTTTAAAATAAATTCATTATAGATATATCAATACACAAAATGAGTCTTGACGAAAATAATAAAAACCCCAATTCTATTGCATTGCCTACTTTTTGATCTAGGTTAAAATAAAAGTCGAATTACCAAAACTCTCTTAATCACCTCTTCCGTGGTTTAATATGTGAGGTACATCCTAGCATTACACAATAACTTACAAAATGTTTTTTTTTCAAAAAATACTCAAACTTTCTTTTGATAAACCAAATGTTTGTTGAATTGTGAGAAAATGGTTCATCCCAAATAAATAAATGAAGGAAATAGTGATCAAAATTTGTAGCAATTACCACAAAAAATGTGTTAGAGATCGAACAATAACCAAAAAAAGAAAATACGATGTGAGACACCAGATTTATGTGGAAAAATCCTTTAGAGAAAAAACTACAGACAGAGGAATAAATCTACTATGAAGATCAAAATACACTCACGAGTTTTGCAACTCTAACTTACATAAATTTATAAAGAAAACAAAACCTTAAATGAAATTTACAATGCGAGCCCACTGGCCCGGCCCAATAGAATTCGAGTCACACCGAAATCTAACAATCTCTACCTTGACATGAATTCTATGAAAGTGATCCATAGTGCATGCTCGTCAGCCCAGCCTAATGAAACGAATTCAAAACTCTGAATTTTGGCAATCTCCATTTTGCAACGAATTCCAATGCAAGGAACCAATTTTTAAATCTTCCAATTTTCCTCTTCCACATTCTTAAAGAAAATCTGTAATAAGGGCCCACCTGCCCGTCTCAAAGAAATATGCAGATCACTAATATAAAAGTCTTCAAGAGTAAATTCAGCAACTGATGCTGACCAGGTTTAAAAACACTTAAACCACGATGATGACATCTTCAAATCCCACAAAAAGTCATTCAAATCTATGCGAATATATCTCGTCTCTTGACTTGCCATTTCAAAACTGTCTTTCAAAATCTTTTAAAATTTCACTATTGTTATCTTACCATAATGAAATATTGAATCTCAATTTAAAAGTGGAAGATATTTCAAAGATCTCATTGCCCCAAAAACATTATATTTAACAAAATATCTGACCCAAAAGATCACTCGCTTCAATTAAAAATTCATCCCAAAAATTGAAGTGGAAAATCATGAATACCATAAGATTCCAAAAGATATCCCCAAAATTCAGATATTTTTACCATAACAATTCATCCCCAAAATCAAATCAAATCTAATCGTTGAATAATCGTAGATATTATAAAATTCAAACCTTATTCGAATTTCAACCGAAAACAATATCCAAGATTGAGATATCCGCGATTCCAAATCTACCATAAATTATCAAATTCAATATCCAAAAATTATCCAAAGAACCCCAATGATTTTCAATAATTTTTATCTCACTCAAAAATTCAACTTTGCAAAGGACACTCTTGCGGTAGCCCCAATCAAAACGGCTTAGTAGCGAGAATGGAGAACAACAATGTAGATGCTTAATGATGACTAACAATAAATAGAAAATCCTCTAATGACAAACCTGTTACTCAGAGACACAACTGCTCTAGAGAACTCCAAATATAGGAAAAATTAGAGGTGTCACGACAAACGGGACAATTGTTTCTGATGGCGGCTGGGCAATAGAGAGAATAAATTTCATGAGCAAGACGAATGGTAGGGGGAACAATTTTTCCGTTCTTTTTTTTTCCTTTTCTTTTCCCAAAAATTATAATTTTCTAAAAAATTACACAAACCTTGTTCAATGCGGAATGACCGGAGTGAAAAAACTTTCCTTCTTTTCTTGAAGTCAAGGATCGAATCTCTCTCCTTCCCTCTCAATTGTCCCTTTCTTTTCCTTCTCATCTTCTTTTTTATCAACTTGATGCACGAAAATGGAAGGTTCTCCTCCCTTCTTAGGGATAACCATGAAGGAAAATTTCCATTTTTCCATTAAAATTCATGTGAAATGACCAATATGCTCTTAATTCTATGGAAATTTACATAATAACCATGGTTAATTATCCTTAATCTAGATCATCACAGATGTCCATATCCATAATGTCATAGCTTCAAATCATCTTTTTCAAAGCTGCCCAAACAAAATTTCCCACGCTTGAAACGTCAAATGGAAGCATTTTGCTTTGAGTCATGTTGATAGTAATCAAACGTTCACTTGAGAGCTTATTTTTAATAATACATGCATCATCATCAAATAATATGGAATATCTACCAACCATTAATTGCCTGACACTTAGCAAATTTATTTCAAATCTGGTACAAATTGAACAATGTGCATGAGATTTACCATACCATTAATAGTTTCAATGCCCACTGAACCTTTTCCTAAAACTTGCATTTCTTTGCCATTTCCCAGCTGCACCTACATTTTTTGTGTCTCATCAAGCTTCATAATCATTAATTTGTTGTCTGTCATTTGATTTGAACAACCACTATCTACAAACCACACCACTCGACCTATGATTAGTATTAAATTGTGCCATAAAGAGGTTACTTTCTTCTCTATTCACCGTTGTAAAAGCTAATTGTTGGCCTTTTTACCAACAATCTGCTTTTATATGTTTATATCTCATTACAATGAAAACACTAAACATTACCTTTGATGTTTCTTTGCTCACCAATTTGTCGTTGCTCCTTGAAGTGACCTTTGTCTCTTCCATTACCACGACCACGACCACAATCACGATCACGATCACGTAATCCCCCTTTTCCATGACTTTTACTTGTTGATCGTTCAACATCTCCAATGTTTTTTCTTCAAGCTTTTCAAATGAACAATTAATCCTTGCCTTATCTGCTTACAAAGACCCCATTAGTTCATCAAAAGAAAAGACTGATAAATCCTTGGATTCTTCTATTGCAGCAATTGCATGATCAAATTTTGGAGTTAAGTTTCTCAATAGGGGTGTGCAAATTGAACTGAACCAAAGAACTGAACCAAAACTAGTCAGTTCGGTTCGGTTTTGCACGTTTAAAAACCACAATTCAGTTCCTTTTAGCAAGAACTGAATTTCGCTGTTTGGTTTTTTGTTCCAGTTTCTCAAAATCGAAAACTCAAAACCGAACTGCATACCCAATTATTTAGCAGTTTTGAGTTTAGGCTTAGGATTGTTCTGCAGAGTTGGTCTTCCTCTTCCAGCTTCCTCCCGTGTCTCGAGCAATAAGCCCCGAGCCCCTACTCCCAATTCTCCGCTCTTCATCATTGACTCATCGTAGTTTGTCCCTAGTTCCTTCTCGAGTTCTTGTCCGTCATCCACTATTCGTCTTTGTCTTTGTCTTTGGTTCGGTTTTCCACTTAAATCTGCAAGTGCAAATTGCAGAAGATAGACAGTTCACAAACTAGTCGGTCGCTACTCTACTTCGAAAACTCACGTCGCCACTCGCAATTCGTCTGTCAACCAGTGACCACTCGTCCTCAACCCTCTGGCTCGGGCTCTAGTGCAGACTACAAATTGCTTGCATGCTTGGTAAATCCTTAACTGATTCTGATTGCTATGATTTTGATGTGTTTCTGATTTTGCTATGTTTCGGACTGCCTGCTTGTGTTTCTGATTCTGATTCTGCTTGGTAAATCCTTAACCGTCGCCACTTGTTGTGATTGTTGTTATTATAGGGTGTGTGGATAGTGTGATTATGTGTTTTTTTCTTCTTCTTTTCATTTTCATACAGTTTTATTATAATATTTGAATAAAAAAATTAAAGGAGGGAAAATCGAAACTGGAACTGAAATTTTGGTTCGGTTCCAGTTCGATTCCAAATAACCAAATAGCCGATTTCAGTTTTGTCATTTCAAAATCGAAACCAACCAATTCGGTTTGGTTCGGTTCCACACCAAAACTGAACTAAATCGATTTATGCACACCCCTATTTCTCAATACCTTTTCAACAACTACTTGATCATTAATCTTTTCTCCATAGGATCACATTTGGCCTACTACTATCGTTGCTTTAGATAGAAAATCAGCAATGGACTTTCCATTTTTCATCACCAAAGTTTCAAAATTACGCCGAAGTGATTGTCATCTCACCATGATCACCTTTGAATCTCCTTGAAAATCCTTTTGCAGAATTGACCAAGCATGCTTCGATATGGTTGCTGATGCAATCCGTGAGAAGATGCTATCATGGACTACTTGTTGAATGATCACAAATGCCTTTGAAATCTTTCCTTCAGTTTTCCCTCAATATACTTTCTTCATCAGGATATGCATATCTGTATTCTACAAAGTCCCAAAGATCTTGAGATTTGAGTAGAGTCTTCATGCAGATACTCCAAAACTCGTAACCTTCTCCCTTGAAAAATGGAATTAGTGGTTGTTTAGCACCCATTGCATTTCCGTTGCTAGCTATTGATTTTTTCAAGAGTTTCACTTAACTCATGTGCTTACACTCTCTACTCTAACTCAAATTACTTTGATACATATAATGTTGGAGAAAAGAGAGAAAGAAGGAGACTAACACAATAACAAAGGAGCTTCTACTCATTCGATATATCAAAAAATATCAAAGTACAAGGCTATTTATAAAATGTAAAATTAACCAACCACTAAACCATGTATCCCACACAACTCACTAGCATTAACCACTAACACCACTGAATTCATGACACCCACTTCCTTAATTTTAGCCACACTAAATAATTGCCACTAACTTTGAAATAGTCTTCAACAATGGAGACGAGAGATTCATTTTTTCAAAAATCTAGGTATGGTTCTTTAAACTGGGTTTTTGGCTAATTTGTGTAAGGAGGAGTTGAAGAAGAAAACAAGTAGCAGCCATGGCTGAAATCACTGTTGAGAGAGCTTTTTCGGTCAATGCAAATTACATGTTCATTCTTATAAAAGTGAATGCAATATGTACTACATAGATTGCATGAACATCCCTCTTTACTCTCTCTACCTCTTCTATCACAAGGATCATCACATATTCAACTTAATCTCCTTTCTCTGTCTAAAATTCTTCTTAATTTTCATTTTCTTTCTCTAAATTTTACTTTTTCCTGTAAGATTTTTCTCTTATCCTTCCTAATCGTTTTTGTCATCTCGGTATCCCCGTGAGAGCAAGCAAACATATCCTTATGAAGGACACATGTCCGCATAAGTAAGGATTTCGTGGAAGCAATCGTTTCTGCGGAAACATTCGCTTCCATGGAAACGAGCGAACTTATCCTCGGGTATATGTGACGACACGTGTCCACACCTAGAAGCCTCTGCTTGAGTTTGGGGAGCATGTGAGGAGCACATTTCTGCGAAAGTGAAGATTTTTGCAGAAACACGGGTCTCTGTGGAAGCTTTTACTTCAACGGAGAACAGTACGAAGAAGACGAAAAACACGAGAGGACGTCTGGACTTGAAAGCCACAAACGTCTAGAATTGTTTAAAATTTATGATATTTTTGGGCATCGTTATGAAGTTCCTTATGTTGGATCTTATTCTGGTTATGGGTTCCAACTCATTTTTAAAAGGATTTTATAGAGAAGAATTAATTGGTATTTATATATTTTGATAGGTACAACCAATTAACATGAAATTTAGATCGACCAGTTTCCCATTCAATTGATCGTTGTCTGGCTCTTGGTAGGCTGTTTGAGGTAATGATTTATTTTATTTCCATCATTGCACTATTTTATAAAATTTATTTTGAGATGTGTTCTCATATAAAAGGGACTTGACCATTTTGATGGTTCTTCTGTTTTTCATATTATCTATTATATTTTCATTGGACGTGTTTAAAATTGAGCATGCATATTTAATTTCATTGATCAGCATGATCGTGTGAATCAAGTTTGATCAACCTATGTGAGAGTCATGTTTTCCTTTACGTACATTCAATCATTGGAGGATGTGTTGTTTGTTATTGTTAACTAGAGTAATTGAACAGTTGTATGTGTTGTGTCCTTGGGCGCAAAGCTCTTAACCTGATCAGGGTCGTTCATTGATGTTGTGATCACCGAGTATTGCCTTTATTATTACTGTCGATGGCATGGTATGCTCAAAATCAGTGAGTTACTTCATTTTCACGTAAATTTATAGTAGTAGGATATTTTATGTTACGTATCACACTATAGTAGTTTGTTTTGAAAACATACCCTAGTGGGTTTTGTTCGATACTATATAACTTGTTTTGACTCAATATGCTCATATTCATTTTCTTTATTGTATTGTTGAATATAATGTTTATCCCAACTGAGTTTAGTCGACTCACCTAACGACATTTTCCTTTAGGATTTGATGTGCCAGCGGAAGGGAATTAGAATATAACCTGAAAATATGGTGTTGAATTGTTGAAGTGTGGCTCAACCTTTGGATGCTTCTTTTTGAACTAACAGTCGTCAGGCGGTCAAGAATTTCGGTCGAGGATTGCGTCCAAAAAGGCAGACAATAGCGTTCTTGAAGAATTCGGTTGATGTTTTGGACGGGGACGAGGTCGAGTATTGTGTCTGAAAAACAGTACAAATTCATCCTTAATGCGATGGTCAATGTTGCGGTCGCAGGAATCGGTTGAGCTAGGTGATCGAAAACTCCTTTCTTTAAAATGGCAGAAATTCAGTTTTGGAAAGTGAACTTTGAAAGCGCGTAACTCCTTCGGTTTAGAAGCTTTTGAACTGAAATTTGGACCACATTAACTTGGATGAAATAAGAAAACAATCCTTCAAGAATCACATAAATATCAGTCACGGATTAAGAAGCATACATAATAACAAATAGGTTGTCTGAAATAGAAAGTAATGTGGCGAATGTTCCCGTATGGATGATTTGTCGATGACGCGCCTTTGAAAAGTTGGACACCCCTTCACACCTTCTTTCTCCAAGGATGAATAATGCGGATGCCAATGAGAAAGGCTACCCGAACTTACAAATAACCTTAATCTCGTGATATAACGTACATGAGGGAGGAACTTTGGATATAACTCACCAAATGTTTGAAATAGGAATCATTCTTAATTTCGAGAATAAAACAAAAGCTTTTTCTATTCAATTCAACTCCCTTAAACTTATACATATGGTGGTTTTAAATAGCCAATTACAAATGATTAAATAATAATAAACTAATTAAGCAATAATAACCCTAATCGGCTCATAGAATAAGTTGTCTGATTTTCTACTTAATAGAAACTAAATTAATTAATTAAAATAATATTAAATTAATATATTTCTTTATTCATCTTCAAGTCTAGATGTATTTGGCAGCTAATCCATGTTGGTGCTTTGCCACTTGGATGGTTTTCATGTAGAGATTTCCTTAGTCTCCAAGCTTAGACACTTAGACTTTTCTTACTCTTTGCTCTCTATTCCGTGAGCTTTTGACATAGCAAATGAAGTCCAAATTTAACGATCTAACTCATGCTAGAAAGCGTAGGAAGTTAGATACAATCTTCATGAAGCACACTTTTTGAAATGATATCGTTTGAAATGACTAAATAGTTAAATATACATCAGAGGTCAAAAGAAGACAGTTTTTGAAAAGTATTTCCATTTCTCTTTCATTGCTCTTAAACTTCAACTTATGCTTGACCTTGAATAACTCCATGATATTCTTTGAGGCTTGATCAATAATAGAATGGACCTATAGTCCATCAGGATTTAGTTCAGAAAGTTCTTAGACACCGTTGTAGGGTGGGCTCGACATCTCCTTCTAGTTTTTTTTTTTTTAAAATTGATATTTTCATGTAAGGTTTGATCTTGAATAATAATGGTCCAATTTAAGTTTTATTTTTCCATTTATCTATGACACATTTTCTTTGTGGACTTTATTACTACTCTATCTTATGTCAATATTTGACCTATGGTCTAGCCTTTTGGTTTGGACCCTGATTATGTCATTTAATTAGTCTTCCGTTGGTCGTTAAGTAAATAAATTTAAGAGTCGGGTGACCGAATTCATTTTTTAGTCGAGTCGTTCCCTGTTCTGTCTCAAGTCTCCTTTGGGGCTAGGGGTGGGCAAATTGGTTCTCAGTTCCGTTTCCGTTTCCAGACCTCTTGGAACTAACCATTCGGTTCTCGGTTCCAAGAGTGAGGAACCGGAACGGAAACCGCAAGGAATCGGAACCGGAACCGGAACTGAACTCGATTTTGGTTCGGTTCCAGTTCCGAACTTGATTCCTGAATAATGTCTAACATAAAACAACATTCAAAGAAGAGAACCTCCTCTGGTGGTTGTGTCTTCCTATTAAACCTCCTCAATATCTTGACCAGAGAGAAGAGAGCCAGCAGAAAGGAAAGAGCTCCAACCATTGCGGCTGTTGAAGATGAAACACAGAGCTCCATCACGACCGACCTGAAGTAAGCATCTTTTCTGCAATTATCCTTGAAGATAATTTAAATTAGCACAGAACAAAGCCTCTTTAAATGAAAAAACAAAAAAGAAGATATTTAGTTTATGTGTGTAACAAGAAAATTATACATTGAATTGATTTTTTCTTTCCAACAACACAAAAACTGTTAATGAAAAATCATCAGCATCAAAAAAATTATACATTCAAAAAATTTTTCTCCTTACCTCAATCATCAGCTACAAGATTGGTAGCTGCTACCATCAACATTAGATGGATACATAAATATTTAACATTCAAACAAAATGCATAGCTTCTTACAACTTGTAAGTGACAAGTAAGAAAAACATATGAAATCATCTGACTAAGTACTGGTTTCAAGAAAACATTCTCAAATCATGACAGGCAGCAAAAAAACGGAGGAAGCTTCGATTCGATGCTCACCTTCCTCTTCCTATCAACGAGAAGCTTCGAATCAAGAAAAGCATAATCCTAAATAAAAAAACAGCAGTCAGAATCGTAAATCCTAAATCCTAAGATTTTTAATCATACGTACTCTCGGAATCAAAAGAATCAAGGAGGGGTGCAAGGGTTCACCTAATCGCCTTCGCTGGTTTGTCTTTGTAGATTTGTCTTCGGGAAATCGGGAGATGAAGGGTTTGCTTTCTCAGTTGCATGTCTAGCTGCCTACTGCCAGCTCCCTTTTTTAGAACAAATCGGTTCTCGATTCCAGAAACCAAGAATCGAGAACTGAACGGAAATGTGGACCCCAAATCCAGAATCGAACCAATTTTAAATGTAGGAACCAAGAACCGAAACCGAGCTGCAGCTCCAGGTCGGTTATCAATTCTGGTCGGTTCTTGCCCACCCCTATTTGGGGCGTAATAGATGTTTTGCCACATGTCGATTTTTAATGAAATGTTTTCATATTAATGGCACAACTAATAATTACCCCAAGAATCTTATCTTTCTTATTTATATATGGGATAACTAATATTTTTAATTTCAAAAATTCTCTAATGATCAGTAAATCGATTTTAAACATCAAAATTCTCCATTGTATCTATGTGAAATAAAATGATACAAATGGAAGACGATGTCAATTTTATTAAAAACATTAACAAATGTTTTTTCAATTAATTTAATGTGATCAATTCATTTTCTTTTTAAAAAAGTTGTAAAACACAATATTATAATTGAGCTTTAAAAAAGAATAAAGATGTGTCTGCTTATAAACTCATGCATTTATAAACATTGAACTAGCATTTTTAAAAATTCAAGACTTATGAGCATGGCTTATCTTCCATTTATATAAACTCCAATACAATAATTGGCATTTGCATTAAGTGTCACATTCATTTCAACAGATTTAATAAAATTAAATCGGCATTAAGGGGTTTCATTAAGTTCACACAGTATTATCGTTGTTGTTCGTTTCATGTCATCTGGGATGATTGTGTTTCTTTCTAATTAATTATAATTATAAGTTGGGTGGATAAGACATGTGATGGGGTATGATTATTAGTCTACTGAAATTCTAAACCCTTCATGGCAGCATTTAATTGTTGTCTAATATCAAACAACAATATACAACACAATGGTCATAATTCTCTTAAAAAAAATATAAACATATGATGCCCTAACTCTATTTACTATTAATTGTTAAACACTCCGACAACCAAGTAATCTGACGTTATATGCCAACACAAAGTTCCTTAATTTAGATGGTTTTGCTGGTCACAGAAGCCACAATTTGTACAAGAAGAGCGATGGTAGATCAGCATTTAATGATATAGCTAATAATATAGATTTTGAAGTTATTATTATTGAAAAATTTAAGATAGACTCAGGCAACAAGTATTAAACAATATGGATACAAAATTCCAGACCATCTTTTAGGTTACTTGTGTAGTATTTTTTTAATTATTTAAGCAATGAACAAAATCATAGGAAGTGTGATGAAGATAGCATAGCAGTTGAAGAGCGTATAAATGTGAGCTGAAAAACTAGGGTAGAAAATTAGCAGCGAAAGCTGTGGAAGACTGAATTATGCTACGAAAACATTCAAGCAAAGAAAATTTAAAATAATGGAGGAGTGGTGGTCAACATTCATTGCTCACCATACACTATGCACTCTCCTCTCCTCCTATGGTGAAACCAGATCTCTCTCTCTCTCTCTCTCTCTCTCTCTTTCTCTTAGCATTTACACCTCTCTCTCCCCACCATTAAATGCAATTGAACTCTCTCTATACGCTCTGCAATTACTTCTGGCTGCCCCATTTTCTCCATTTGTTTTTTCTTTCCTCTTCCTTTTACCTTTTCTCCCTTAACTTCTCTGTTCTCTATCTCTCCTATTCTCTCTATTTGAGGCTTTCTTCCTCTCATTCTTGATCCACTATCATCTCTCTCTCTCTCTATCTATCTATCTAACTTTCACTTGCAACACAGCTGCATCTTGAACCAAAATGGCTTTCCGGCAACGACATTGCCTGAAACCAGATGACAGATCCTCCTTCTTCTGAGGGCTTATGGCCTCTCAAAGCTGCTTTCCTCCAAGTAAAACTTTTTATCTTTACATTTTTGTCCCATTTTTTTCCCTCGCAAAAACCACTGTTTTTCATTTTTTTTTCTGAGTTTTCATCGTCTTTTGTACGACTGCCCCAATCTCTTGGTTTCTCCTCCTTTACCTTCTTGATATTCTTTAATCTATACTTCCCATTTTTACTATGTTTTTTCCTAGGTCTGGAAATTGAAAATGAACGTTAGGTTGAAAAAGATATAGAAAGTGTGAGTGTGTAGTGTGATTCTCCGAGATCTTCGTGGGCGTTATGTCTGATTTATTCTCTGTCAAATTCGTAATCCACGTCTCCTATTGTGTTATAGATTCCTCTTTTCTGATCACATAACCATTGACATGCTGATAAGAGAAAAAGAGAGAGACTTAGAAAAAACAAAAGCCAAGTCAAACAATCTCATAATGTAGAGGGTCCAACCAAGTCACTGTTTCACACAAGAAAATTAAGAGAAAAGGTGTTTGTTTTGGGATTTTTTTACATAGTAATAAGCAAATTCTGGTTGTGGGAAATGCCAGCCGGGTTCATGATTCCGCCGAGGAATACGCCGCCCATGATTGGAAGGAACGCTAATGGAGGTGGATTTGGATCGTCTTCTGGCCTTAACCTTGGTCAGGTCAGTGCTCTCTCTCTCTCTCTCTCTCTCTCTCTCTCTCTCTCTCTCTCTCTCTCTGTATACAGATCTCGGTTTAAGGGCTTTTGGTTTTCTCCGTTTCCAAATTTTTTTATTCTTTTTTAACAGAAATTTTCATAATGTATGAAAGTTTGATTTAATTTATTATGAGATGAGTCCTTTCCATTTCCCCATTTTCTTTCCCACTTTCCGTGGTGACCACCATAGAAACGTTTCTCCTCCTAGGCTAAGAATTTCCAAAATTAAAGTGAGCCGAAATTCAAAACCCTAACCAAATTTGCATTCTTGAGTTCAAGTTTACCAGTGTCAAAATGGGTTTATAAGACTTCAAAAAATGTTCTTGAAAATGTTTGCAAGTGTAGATTGAAAAAAAATGAGAGAAATTTTGCAGCTTAACATGTTGGAGGGACAGCTCCACCCGCTGGACATGACCATCAACACTTCCGATAGTGATCTTGTCCGACTCCGAGGAGATGACGATTTCGACAGCGCCACCAAATCAAGCAGCGAAAACCTTGAGGTTTTCTCTGGCGACGACCTAGACCCACGACCTAAAAAGAAGCGATACCATCGCCACACCCAGCTTCAGATCCAACAAATGGAAGCGTAGGATTTATAAAATTGGTTTCTTTTTTTTTTTTTCATTCTCTGAAACTCCGAGCCAATTCGTAGTTTTCTTTTCCTGCTCAAATGTGTGGACAATTCGTTGTTTTTCAGTTTCTTCAAGGAATGCCCACATCCAGATGATAAGCAAAGGAAGGAGTTGAGCAGGGAATTAAACCTGGAGCCATTGCAAGTCAAATTCTGGTTCCAAAACAAACGTACTCAAATGAAGGTGTAGACATAATTTCTGCCTATTTCCTTGTGAATTTCTATGAAAGGATACTTTTTCTGTACTTTCATAAGAGAATCAGTAAGAACACTCTAATTAAAAGACTAAATTTAAGGTGATGTAGGAATTTGCCAAATGCTCATTTCTTTAATACGGTAAGTATTTAGTGTAATTATAAGACAGTGTAACTTGGCAGTGATCAGCGTAATGGTTTTACTAGAATGGAAGATTGTAGTTCTTTTTGTGTCATTACTCACCTTCTATCATTGTGTTTTATTTTACTTTCTAAATTAGCACTTCTGTTGATTCGCCATTCGTTCGTTACAGACCCAACACGAGCGCCATGAAAACACACATCTCCGGACCGAAAATGACAAGCTTCGAGCCGATAACATGAGGTATCGAGAAGCTCTGAGTAACGCTTCATGTCCCAACTGTGGAGGCCCAACCGCCCTTGGAGAGATGTGCTTCGACGAACATCATCTCAGACTTGAAAACGCCAGGTTACGAGAAGAGGTAAAAACCTATAAAACCTAAACTCTCATCTCACTTTCTCCCTCTCATTTCTCCCTACCGTAATCTTCAATCAAAAAGTTTCCATCCACTGTCATTTGTATTAGATCGATCGCATGTCAGCAATAGCAGCCAAATATGTTGGCAAACCAGTGATGAACTTCCCACTTTTATCTCCACCTGTTCCATCACGTCCGCTTGAACTAGACATGGGAAACTTCGGAGGGGAGCCAGTGATAGGCGGTGACATGTATGTTGCTGGAGACATGCTCCGTTCTACCGGTGCTCTGACAGAGGCGGAAAAACCCATAATAATCGAGCTTGCGGTGGCGGCTATGGAGGAACTGATCAGAATGGCGCAGATGGGAGAGCCCTTATGGATTTCTGGCCTTGACGGATCGACCATTATGCTTAATGAAGAGGAATATACGAGAACATTTAGCAGAGGGATTGGACCAAAACGCACAGGATTTAAATGTGAAGCCTCTAGAGAAACTGTTCTCGTTATTATGAATCATGTTAACCTGGTTGAGATCCTTATGGACGTGGTAATTAAGCTTAAATTAATTGTACCATTAAAATTTATAAATAAGTAGTAATTAACGTCTTAAACATTCATTTCGTCTTGCCTCAGAATCAATGGTCAACCGTGTTTTCTGGTATTGTCTCGAGAGCTGCGACGCTGGAGGTTTTGTCAACTGGAGTTGCAGGAAACTACAATGGAGCAGTCCAAGTGGTACGTAAAAATTGCTAATGAATGTTGGATTATCTTTTCATTCGTTTTATAATGACATTGTAATGCTGAAACTAGAATTGGCAGACTTGACGTAGATACTTTCATATAAAGCCTAAAAAAATTTCAAACAATAATGTCGGGCATGTCACCCCTTTCTTCTGCTATCATCGCAGATTTCCTAAAATATCAACAATTGGATTTACTGCACCAGACACATTTATGGAAAATAATTGATAAAATAGAAAAGTTTCAAATGCATAGAAAAATGGCTAGAAATGGACACAGACATTTAAGACATTCGGATCTCCAAACTCTTAACATATAAATACTAAGCATCTAAAAATGGATGATAGACTTTGAAGCTTTGATTTTCCAGATGACATCAGAATTTCAAGTTTCTTCGCCGCTTGTTCCAACCCGAGAGAGTTATTACGTGAGGTATTGTAAACAGCATGGCGATGGAACATGGGTAGTCGTGGATGTTTCTATAGACCATTTACGACCGAATCCTCTATTGCGATGCCGAAGAAGGGCTTCTGGTTGCTTGATTCAAGAAATGCCGAATGGATATTCAAAGGTAACTACAATATTTTATTGGTTATGACCATTATTCGTCATATATTTGAAGCTTTATTGTTTGAAACTTCCCAATTTTCATTGTCCAAGGTCACTTGGGTTGAGCACGTAGAGGTGGATGATAGAGGCGTTCATAGTCTGTACAAACAACTCGTCAATTCCGGTCATGCTTTCGGGGCCAAACGTTGGGTCGCCACCTTAGATCGACAGTGCGAAAGACTCGCCAGCGCAATGGCAACGGGCATTCCCAACGGCGATGCTGGCGGTAAGTCTGACATTTTGATGGCTCCTGTTAACATTTTGAGGCATTATGGTGTATCGATATTCACGCTAACTTAAGTTTGAAAATTTTGATTACTGGTTAGTGATAACAAATCAAGAAGGGCGAAAGAGCATGCTAAAGCTAGCCGAGAGGATGGTGATAAGCTTCTGTGCTGGAGTGAGCGCCTCCACGGCTCACACGTGGACGACATTGTCCGGTACGGGGGCCGATGATGTTAGGGTTATGACTCGAAAGAGCGTAAACGATCCCGGTAGGCCTCCTGGCATCGTGCTAAGTGCGGCTACTTCTTTCTGGCTTCCTGTCCCTCCTAAAAGAGTGTTCAATTTTCTCCGGGACGAGAACTCAAGAACCGAGGTACGTTATGGTTAAAATTGAAATAATTCTTCTTATGATATGATTATGATTGTCTAGGTATTAATGTTCTAGCTATCCCATAACTTTACAGTGGGACATTCTTTCAAATGGAGGAGTCGTTCAGGAGATGGCACATATCGCCAATGGACGCGACACAGGCAATTGCGTGTCGTTGCTTCGAGTAAATGTAAGGACTAGTGTCCACAATACGCTTTATTTGAGATAAAATTAAACGTTTAATTAATCGTGTTGAGTAATCAGAGCGCAAATTCAAGCCAGAGCAACATGCTGATATTACAAGAAAGTTCAACAGACCCAACAGGATCCTTTGTGATATATGCTCCCGTTGATATAGTTGCAATGAACGTGGTGCTAAATGGTGGAGACCCAGAATATGTGGCCCTTCTTCCTTCGGGATTTGCTATTCTTCCCGATGGAACAGGATCAAACGGTGGAAATGTAACTGACGGTGGGGCAGGTGGGTCACTCTTAAGCGTAGCCTTTCAGATTTTGGTTGATTCTGTCCCTACCGCAAAACTCTCTCTTGGGTCAGTCACTACAGTCAACAATCTCATTGCTTGCACTGTGGAGAGGATCAAGGCCGCTTTGTCGACCGAGAATGCTTGAAAAGCTCAATGTTCGTGTTTAAGCTGTAAGTTACGATTTTACTGCAATATTTAATCTTTTTCAGATCAGAGTTTTTTGACAGTGATATGTTTTTTTGCAGTAGAATGAAGAAGGAAACTGGTATCATAAAATTGTCTCTGTTTTTTTTTTGTGGATTTAATAGAAGATGGAGAGAAGTCAAGAGCGCACCTGCAAGATCCTTTAATTTCTATGAAATTTCACTGGAAAGTGATGGCGGATTTGGGGTTCGGGTATTGACTTCCTCTCACAGACTTTGAGTAAAGCAGCTGCTTCTGTCATTGTTAATGAGTAGAGATTGAAATTCTTATGTATTCATGTATTCTTCTTCTTTCTTTGCTGGCCAAAACTTATGTTCCTCTTTACCACATCAAATCTGCACTTTGCCTTTTCAATTACTTTTTACTGGTAACTTACGGCCCATTTCTCCACTACCATCTCCAATCTTATAAAAAAAATCAGGAATTCGAACGGTATGACGAGGTTTAACTAAAGCAGTGACGTTGGGGAGCTTTTTCAGTTCGGCCATGGACTTTGCAGGCGTTTCTGATTGAACATTACGTTTAAATCATTAAGTTCTGCATTACGAGAAAGAAAGAAGCACAGAAGAGAAGAACAATATCTTTTTATTAATTTTCTGTATCAAACTACAATGCATATCTTTGTTTTATAGTTTTAGAAACAGAGTATCAACTACAATGAAGAAGAATGTAAAAAAACGAACTAACTAACTTTATCCACGTCATTACATTGTATTAATCGTTGTATGCAAACGACACCAACTCCTGAATGAATTAATACCAGTCTTGAACATCAACAAGTAACACCAGAGTTGAACGTCAGTTGAATTCTTGAGCTGAATTCTGTCATATTTAATTCGCCCCCTCAAGATGGAGATTGGATATTTATGACTCCCATCTTGCGTAGTAAAAATTGGAGGGGATTCGGATGTAAAACTTTTGTGAAGATGTCTGCCAATTGAAATTTTGAAGCAATGTGCAGAAGCTTAACATGACCCCGTTGAATTTCTTGGCAAACGAGATGACAATCAATCTCGATGTGTTTCGTTCTTTCATGAAAAATCAGATTTGCAGCAATGTGCAATGCAGATTGGTTATCACAAAAGAGTAAAGCTGGAGAAGAAACACTAATACGAAAATCCTGCAATAAAGCACGCAACCACATCAGTTCATAGGTTGCATGAGCCAAAGCGCGATATTCGGCCTCGGCAGAAGAGCGAGAAATTGTCTGTTGCTTCTTGGATTTCCATGAAACTAAAGAATCTCCAAGAAAAATAGAAAAACTAGTAATTGAACGTCAAGACTCAATGCATGAAGCCCAATCAGAATCACTAAATCCTTTAAGCTGCAAAGATGAGGATGAAGAATAGAAAAGACCTTGAGCAGGAGCTGATTTAAGATAACGTAAAATACGATATGCTGCATGTAAATGAGGAGTCCATGGTTGAGCCAGAAATTGGCTAAGAACTACAACAACAAAAGAGATGTCTGGACGAGTGTAAGTAAGGTATAAAAGTCTCCCAACCAAACGTCTATAAACTGAAGCATCATCAAGAAGTGTACCATGATCTGAAGTAAGCTTATTGGTTGGATCCATAGGAGAAGCAGCAGGCTTACTGCCTAAGAAACCAGAATCTTGTAAAAGATCCAAAGTATAATGTCTTTGATTAACAACAATTCCTTTACTGGAACGGGCAACTTCAAGACCTAAGAAAAAATGTAAAGGACCCAGATCCTTGAGCTTGAACTTGTCATGAAGAAGTGTTTTAAATTGGTTAATGGCTTGTAGAGAATCACCCGCCAGAATAATGTCATCTACGTAGACCAGAAGTATAAGAAAAGAATCTGAAGAATGCTTTAAAAATAGAGATGAATCTGACATAGATTGAGTAAAACCGAACTCAAGAAGAGTGGTAGAAAACTTAGAAAACCACTGTCTCGAGGCTTGTTTAAGACCATAAAGTGATTTATTTAAACGGCATACTAGTCGAGAAGAAGAGTGAGCTGGCAAAACATATCCTTGAGGCAGCTCCATGTAAACCTCTTCATGAAGATCTCCATGTAAGAATGCATTGTTAACATCTAATTGAAAAAGAAACCAACCTTTTATTGCTGCAATTGCAAGAAGTAATTTGACAGTGACGAGTTTTGCCACTGGAGAAAAAGTTTCCAAAAAGTCTACACCTTCCTGTTGAGTGTAGCCCTTTGCAACTAGGCGAGCTTTGTGTCGTTCAACACTACCATCTGCATTATATTTGATCTTAAAAATCCACTTGCAACCAATAGCATGTTTATCAGTCAAACACCAGGTTGAATTTTCCTCAAGTGCTTTCAACTCAGCAATCATCGCATTCTTCCATTCAACAGATTTGATGGCTTGTGCATAAGTTTTAGGTTCTGAATGTGAAGATATGGATAAATAGTGGGCTCGAAAACGAGATGATAATTTGTCTTATGACAAAGTATTGGAAATAGGGTGTTTTGATGTAGAAACAAAAGGACAAACAGAGTTGTGAGCAAGATAGCAGTGATAATCATGCAGGTAAGTGGGTTGTTTGGAATTACGAAGAGGTCGTTTGGAAGCGCAAGAATTAGGATCAGTATCAATATTATCAATAGGACAAGAAATATCATTAGTAGAATCATAGGATTTGTCAATTACAGATTCTGAAGAGGGAAAAGAAGAAACTGGGAAATCTGCAAAGAAATCAGGATTGGTAGCAAAATTCAAAACAGCAAAGGGAAACACATTTTCATGAAAAATAACATTGCGGGAAATGACAATAGAATTGGTTTCAAAATCTAGGACTTTATATCCTTTGTAACTAGGTGGATACCCAAGAAAGAGAGCTGCTTTGGCTCTAGGAGAAAATTTGTGTCTTTGTCCTGTCAATGTTGAAACAAAACAAAGACAACCAAATACCTTTAAATCAGAATAGGAAGGTGATTTATCGTATAGGACTTCGAAGGGAGATTTATTATCCAAAAGTTTAGAAGGAATTCGATTTATAAGATACACTGAAGTGAGAATACAATCTCCCCAATATTTTAGAGGAATTTTGGATTGAAAAAATAAAGATCTTGCAACATTCAGAATGTGTTGATGTTTACGCTCAACAACGGAGTTTTGTTGAGGAGTTTCAACACATGAGTGATAATGTACAATGCCTTTCTTAGCAAAGAAATCATGAAGAGAAAATTCTGGAGCATTGTCCGAACGTATGCCCTTAATATTGACATTGAATTGGTTTTCAACAAGATGAATGAAATCTGGAAGTATACGACATACATCAGATTTAGAGCGAAGGAGATAAACCCATGTAGCTCTGGAATGGTCATCCACAATTGTTAAAAAGTAACGAAAATTGTCATGTGTAGGGGTTTGAAAAGGACCTCAAATATCACAGTGAATTAGACTAAAAATTGAATCAGAAATAGAACCATGAGAAACAAATGGTAACTTTTTCTATTTAGCTAATGGGCAAATTGAACAAGCAGAAGATTTCATTGAGGAAATTTGTAAAGAGTCTCGAAGTAATTGAATGATTACATCGGAAGGGTGTCCATGGCGTTTATGCCACAAAGACATATCAGAATGAATGAAGGAAACGCTTATTTCTAGTTGCAAATTCACATCTTGATGTAGGATGTAAAGATTGCCAATGCGTTTACCCTTCCCAATCGTTTTCGCCGAAATAGGGTCCTGGATAATGTATGAATTAGAATTGAAGAGTACTAGAATAGTTTGAGGAAGTAGTAAAGGAACTAACAGAAAAAAGGTTAAAGCGAAATTGTGGTACAAAAAGAACATTTTGTAATAGGATAGGTGGTTAAATGGAAACTGTACCAATCCCAACAATGGGAATACTTGAATTGTCGGGCAGCGTAACATAAGCATGAGGAAGATTGCGAAATGAAGAAAAAAATTTTGAATTAGTGCATACATGGTGAGTAGCACTTGTATCAAGTATCCATGAGAATTTGATAACTGGGAAGGATATGTGCCTGAGAAATTGTAAACAGAAGGAACTGAAGATGAATCATGATTGGAAGGACTTGAATCATGCTGGAGTTTAGAGCTCAGGAGAGCAAGCAACTGCTGGCATTGATTTGTAGTAAGCTCGGGTAAATGAGTAATATCTTTGGTAATAGCAGAATCAGAGTTTGAACTCAGTTGTTCAACAGAACTTGGAGTCATAGAAGTATGATTTACTGCAGATTTTACTCTGGGTTTGTATCCAGGAGGATAACCATGTAGTTTGTAGTATATCTCAATTATGTGACCTGTAAATTTGCAATGTGTGCAAAAAATTTTCTCCCGCTTACCTTTATTATGTTGAGAAGTTGAAGAAGCTGAAGAGTTAAAAGTTGCAGGTTCTGTAGGAAATGCTTTGAAACCAATAGTGCGTTGTCTTTCTTCTTGGATCACTAGAGAAAATACTTTGCTGATGGGAGGAATGGGATCCATCATAAGCACTTGTGTCCAAATTTGTGCATAGGTATCATTGAGTCTCATAAGGAATTGCATCACACAGTCTTGCTGTTGTTGTAAAAGAAAATTTTTCATGCTGCCACAAGTACAGAATTGAATCGGGCGTGAATCTTGGAGTTCATCCCATAAGGTTTTCATGCGAGTATAGTAACTGTTAACAACCAGTGGTCCTTGAGATATAGTTAACAACAATTTGCGAAGCTCAAAAATATGAGGTCCACTAGATTGGGAAAATCCATCAAATAGGTAATCCCAAATTGCTTTGGCAGAAGTAAGATATAATAGACTATCAGAAATTTCTCGATTAACAGAGTTAAGAATCCAAGAAGAGACCATACTATCACATCGAGACCATGAGTTAAACATAGAATCAGTTGATATCAGCTTTGAAATTGAACCATCGATAGAAGACAGTTTGTTCTTGGCATTGAATGCCATGATCATAGCTCTCCTCCTTGAATTATAATTTGAACCATGGAAAATATGAGAAACTAGAATTAATCCCGGATGATCACTGCTGTGTAGAGAAAATGGATTACCGGATGATTCAGATGAATTGTTGGAACTTGGAAGA
This sequence comes from Begonia loranthoides, assembly GCA_022433065.1. Lineage (NCBI taxonomy): Eukaryota > Viridiplantae > Streptophyta > Magnoliopsida > Cucurbitales > Begoniaceae > Begonia > Begonia loranthoides. The sequence continues at coordinate 5,943,031 of CM039471.1, forward strand.
ATTGTAGTGCTACCAGATGGCGGTAGATTGGTAATCGGGATACCGGTGACATTCTCAGCATCGGAAAGAGAAACCGGACTCAATCCAGAAATGTTTCCGGGATTTTTAGATGAAGTGTTTTTACCTCTGGGCATGGCGGAAATTTAACCGTCTGCTAGGGCTCTGATACCATATTACGAGAAAGAAAGAAGCACAGAAGAGAATAACAATATCTTCTTATTAATTTTCTGTATCAAACTACAATGCATATCTCTGTTTTATAGTCTTAGAAACAGAGTATCAACTACAATGAAGAAGAATGTAAAAAAACGAACTAACTAACTTTATCCACGTCATTACATTGTATTAATCGTTGTATGCAAACGACACCGTTCTTTCATCAACTCCTGAATGAATTAATACCAGTCTTGAACATCAACAAGTAACACCAGAGTTGAACGTCAGTTGAATTCTTGAACTGAATTCTGTCATATTTAATATTCTGTGTATTGAAGGAGACAAGTAACAACAATTATCTAATTTAGGATTCGAAGGTTTGAAGTTTTAACATTACTCTGATTCGGGACCCACTCTTAATAGGAGTTTCGCGACCGTCGGTTGCAGGTTTTGGGCCGACTCAACTAGCTTCTTCCCGTCTTTATCTTCTTCACACTTCATTTTTTCAACCAGAAGGAAAGCCTCCTAGCATATATGAGTCCTCCTTCTTCGATGGTAAAAAGCCCAGAAGACCAATTAATTGGCCCTCGATCCCCCAGAAATCCCCGGAACCTTCATCACTCCTCCATCCTGCAACGACGGTCCCCTAGAAATCAAGAAAGAATCCCACCTACAAGGAGCTAAAGATCTTCCACGACACACACAACCCATCTCTCTTATTGCCCGAGATTTGGTCTGAATTTCATCATTTTCTTGTCATTTTAAGTATAGCACATAAAATAGTAATACAAAGACACTTATTAAGTTTAAATAACAATACAATATACGTATGCAGATGAAGAAGAGAGGAGGAAAGGCATATATGCTTCCATGACAGCTCATTGAAATGATTTGAAGCAAATATGGATAAAAAGACAAGTATTAAATGTGGGCCAAAGGAGAGTGACGGGAGAAAGCAGTCATAATGGTCCATTCACTTGGTTAAATATATTCAACACTCGTCATATATGTTGATTTTGGGTGCTCATGAACTTGAGAGAATTAAGGGTTTAGACCAAACCGCTAAACCAGTTAATTGAACGCAAAATTAGACCACAGTTCTGGTCGAACCATTGGCATGTAAGACGTAGCAAGAATGTTGTGTGTCAGAGAGCATGGTACTTGCTATGTGATAGTCATTTTCAGGCAGAGTAGGCCCATTTCTCAACCAAATTGGAGGTTCAAGTCTAATTTAGACCCACTCTTTTCCAAATAACAATCCAATTATAAAAAAAGGATACAATTAATCATTTCTCGAGTGCCATCTTAAGATTGAAAGCCATTAACAACCGCTCCTGGGTATAATTAATAAAAGCCACACTAGCCTACAATCAAAACCGACATATTTCATCAACTTTTTCACTGGACAATCCCTCAAAATTTCATGCTCTAACAGCTACAATTCCGATCATTTTCTGTGTCATTTTACTCGCTTGTGGAATATCGGGAAGTCCAATACTTCTCAATCTCCTCTGCTGTTCTTCCAGGGATTCTTCCAGCAATTAAAGACCACCTGACCGATTATTAACCAAAATTAGCGCTCATTCAAAACACTTGGAAGTAAAGACAGTGGGAGAGAAGGTATTACTGCCTTCATGTAAATGAAAAGAAACCCACCTTTCGCCTACCAGATTAAACATCCTAATGATCAGAAATTCTTCATCTTCTGAAAATTCAAGCTTGAAATCTTGACTACTGCTTTCTGATGCAAAAATGCAATCTTCCATTTAGAATAATCCTTAAACTAATATCATTTTTCATCAAAACCATAAAAATTGAAAAAGCACAACATATAGAACTTCAGAATTGTTTTAGAACATAACGACACAAAACAGAGACAGCTCGAAGAACTGAGAAAACGAAAACAGAGCAAAAGCAGAGCACCTTGAAGACCCATTAGAACTGTGTTACAGGAAGAAAGAGAAAGTGTTGAAACAGGAAAAATGAAGGCTAGAATTGAAAAGGGTACCTGAAGAATCAACGGAAGTAGCATCAGAGGAATGATCTGAGTCAGCCATGAGAGTTGAAAACCAAAAACAAAGCTGAGGAAGCTATTGACTTAAGCAAAGAGCCTATAGCCGGTTTAAGAAGCTCGTTTGAACTTAGAGATAATAAGTAGAGCTAATATAGGGGGAAGAAAATTTCATTAAACAACAGTCGCAACGAAGAAGAAGACTGGGAGTTGTGAGAAAAAGGGAGGAAGAATGGTAGTTGACGGTCGACGAGAGTAAAGTTGCAGTCTTAACGTTGATGGGTAGTTGAACACCCAGCCGTTTGTTGATATGCTATTTACTTGTATATATGGGGAAAAATTGGGTGTTTTCCGAACACCTGCCATCAATGTGCGCCCCCAAAAAAAAGAGAAAATATATCGAATATTCCCTCTGGTTTATTTTGTTATTAAATTGTAGATTTTATAACATTTTCTGGTGTAGATTAACGATGTAAATCTTCATCTGACATAATTTTGCTGATTAACGGACGGTGGAGATTGGGCAGACACCTTTACTGGTGGTGGGATTGACAGCACAGGAAGATTTGCCTAGTGAAAAGGATTGGTAAGGGTTAGCAGCAATGAAGAAGGAGCCAAAAGCTGCTGGCATTGGGAAGCTGATGCATATCTATATATTACTTTTGATATTTGAAAACAAGAGACAAAAAACGTTATCCACAATTAATTAATTATATTATATTATATGTGAGATTACAATATTATAATTCAACCTCTTTTCCAAGTCAATGCCACCAAACCAATTAACGAATGATTTTGAAACACACGATCGCTATATCTTGTTTAATAATTATCATATCATAGGCTTGATCACTTTCTGTATTATTATTATTCCAAATATAATGGCACCTCCCCCCGAGATTGATAAGAAATATAAACTAAAATCCAAAGTGGATTATCATTAGAGACCAACATCTCTCACAATAATTTAAGACTGTAACCAATCTGAGTCTTCAAACGGAATATTTAAATATAGTGGCTTCGACAGATAGAGAAGTGTCTATAATCTAAAATGCTATGCGCTTTAAATAGGTGTGGACGCACGAACGAGATTTATCTACAGCTACTCGGAAAACCATGGATTTTGATATTTTCCTCCTTCGCAAGGCCAGTCTAAGGGGAAAATTAGGAAATGGGAATAAATGGTCTTGATCAAAGTATATTCTTAAAAGGGACTCGAGATAGAATGAGAAACGATCCGATTCAAAAACAGCTCGAATTGTCTGATCTTTTAATCTTTAAATTAAATAGGTAGCGGAAGACTTGAACAAAACTTTAATTAGTTAAAATAAAATAAAATCAATGAGGGTATACTTTCACATTCCACAATAAGATTAAAATAAAATGCAAGATATGTTATAAATAAACAACCGAGATAAAACGATTTTATAAAATAAATGATAAAATACTTCAATATAGTGTGGTACATACTGAAAATAGACCTTATTGTACAATATGACAAGACTATTAATAATGGAGTCACTCACGGACTCTGGGCACATTATGTCATCAACATGAATAGTAATGACGATATTCGGCTATCACTAAAGCCACGAAAATAAGACTCTGATCGGATTTAAGGTTTTGCGCCTAGAGACAAGACACAGTCAGTTGTCTCATTATACTAATTAACAAAAACAAGAGTATTATGCAATGGTCGAATGTGAGTACATAAATAAAACTCCTTCACTGGTCAATCAAACTTAAATCACGCGACCAAGTTGATTAATGAAATAATATGCATGCTCAAATAAGATATGTCCAGTGAAAAATACATAGAGTATGAAAACGTACAACCATAAAGTAGATAAGTACATTTATATAAGAACACGTTTCAAAATATGGTTTTATAAAACAACATAATGTTGGACATAAAATTAAAATCATACCTCAAACTGACCTACCGAAGTTAAAACCCAAATAAACGATAATCCAAGAAAGTCTAATCCTCGCGCTATGTCTTGGAATCTAATAAAATATATATCCAACTCAAACAATATATTTACTAAACTTTTAAAGTTCATTGGAATCCATAACCGAAACGAAAACCGTCTCAAGGAACTTACGGAACAATTCCTTCAAAAGTCCAACTTAAAAACCCAGATTGGTCAACTGCGTCGGTCGACCCCGAAAGTCCACATGGGGGGTTGGACATCTCCGCTAGAAGTCCATGGTAGAATCAGGATGTCTGTAAGGGGGGTCGGATGTCCACGCCAAATTTCCATTGCAAAACCAAGACGTCCGTGGCAAAGTCGGACATCCGTAAGGGGATCAGACGTGCGCGTCAAACGTCCATTGCAAAATTGAGGCCCCTGCGAAAACGAACGTCCGTAAGAGGGGTTGGATGTTCTCGTCATACATCCATTGTAAAAATAGGACGTCTGCAGCAGCCTTAAGAGTCAAACTTCGTCGCCCAATGTCTTTTCTTTTCGGATTGTCTAATATTTCACCCAAAAATCATATCTTAAATTTGAATTCGTAAATCCCAATTTCCCCCAACACAATTTCAAATTTAACCATGAACAACATTAAAAGAGAAGAGTTATATCTCATTGAAACGTCCAAAAACTTAAATTTTTCAACTCTAAAGTCAAATCAAAATAGGCGTTTACAGAACTGAAATTTCACTAAAAAGAGATTAAACTTACCACAATATTGAGCACAAGAATCGAATTTCCCAACAAAATATCACTTTTCCAACAACCTTCTCTTTTTCTTTCTACAGGCTCTCTACCTTCCTCTCAAATTTTTAACTGATGAAGCAAAATAAGAAGTTAGTGGCAAAAATAAAATGCCACAAGCCTAATATCGGCAATTAAATTAATTAATTTTTTTAAAAAAAGTACTTACCCAAATTTTAATCATGGCAACCGTTACATCTTTCTTACAGAACAACCAATCAGATTAGTACCTGCCCAAGGAATGTCGAAACATTCTTCCTGTCATCGCCTTGAAGTTGTATCAACTGTAGCCAATAATGATGAAAATTTAAATAAATAATTCTCCCAATAAACCCAACACTTTAAGTAGCCCTTAGCTTGACCCTTTGTTTTGTTTTTTTTTTCTTGTTTCAACTTTTGTGATTGAATTATTGTATTTCATGAGGAATATGCAGTCTTTCCGACAAATGCAACTAAAATAGTTGAAACCAATCTTGGAATTAAGGAAGAATGAAAGCTAACCTATCCTAGCTCTAGGTCCTGAACTACAGTACCATTGCAGTAAAATTCCTTCTCGAGGTCCTTGAAAATGTACAAAACTATAAAAAGTGTGTCATAATAAGTAGAGCATGAATTTAGTATTAATTCCACTAAACGAAATTATTAAAATATCAATATAAGTAAAATACAAACACAAAATAATTAGTTGATAATTTCAAAATGACTAAAAAAAATATATTAAAAATTAAGTTAAACGTGAAATAAATCTGATCAACACGCGATAAAAATATAGTTTAGATTTAATTTCTTTTTATATGAAATTTAGTATAAATATTGTAATGATGTTGTAAAATCTTGCCCGAAAGAAAATATATATTTATATATATATATAATTTTAAAAATTTTAAATCCCCATTTTAGGATTTGTTGTTGAAAACATCCTTTTATTTATGTGAAGTGGGGGCTAGGTTGATCCCCATGAAAAATTATGCAAAGGGGTTTCAAGAAATTATGTAAATCATCAAAGAAACAAAGAGAGAGAGAGAGAGGCTAGAGTTTCACATCTTGAATCAATAGCAATAGGGAGAGTCCAAATAAAAGCTTTTACAGGGAAAACTAAAATAGCAAACTTGCGTAAAGTAAAAAGACTAATATACCCATGCAACATAAAATAAATAAAACCTAATTTTTCTAACATCCCCCCTCAAACTCACGATGCACGTGAGTTTGCGATTTTGCGAATGCGAATGCCAATTCAAATGCGAATTCAAATGCCAATGTCAATGCCAATGCCAATGCCAATGCCAATACCAATGCCAATGCCAATACCAATGCCAATGCCAATACCAATGCGAATGCCAATGCGAATGCCAATGCCAATGCTGCCAATGCGAATGTCAATGCCAATGCGAATGCGAGTCTCGACTTGCAAAACACTAAGCCTGAACAAAGTGCGACTTAGGGTTTGCGAGTCGCAACTTCGCCCTATGACCAAAGAAAATCCGAAACGACTCCAATTTCGCCTTCCTTATCAAACTAGAACTCGAATTCTTGTGTATGGCGACAACCCCTGTTTCCGATGCGAAAGATCCCATTCCCGAGAGAAAAATCCTCTTTACTAAGCCATGTTCTACAAAACCTTCATCAACTAATTCTTCCATCTATTTCTCAATAGAAAACTTGTTCGATGCGGAACAACTGGAGTGAATTTGTTTCACCACAGTTGGAAACACGAACTCCCAAATTACCAATCGATCACCTTTCGATTGCGAATTGCAGATTGCAAATTTGCGATTCCCGATTTTCGATTCTCAATTTGCGAAAGCTGCGGAATGAACTAGGCTTTGATACCATGAAAAACTATGCAAAGGGGTTTCAAGAAATTATGGAAATCATCAAAGAAACAAAGATAGAGAGAGAGAGAGAGAGGGTTTCACATCTTGAATCAATATCAATAGGGAGAGTCCAAATACAAGCTTTTAAAGGGAAAACTAAAATAGCAAACTAGGGTAAAGTAAAAAGACTAATATACCCATGCAACATAAAATAAATAAAACCTAATTTTTCTAACACCCCACTCCCCTCTCCTTCCAAATTTCCTTTCCAGTAAGCCAAGTCAGAGAAGCAAAAGAGGAATTTCTCCTAGAGATTGGAGGTTTCGTTCTTCGGACCATCGTCCGAAGTGAGTTTCGATTTCTTGGGCTTTTATGTTTTTCTCTTCGTGAATTAGTGTCTGACGGATGAAATCAATTTCTTTGAAGATTGAAGGTTTGACATCAAAGTTGTAAGGTCAACTCTGATGGGGCTAGTTTGACAGGGAAGAGAGATTTCTTTGAGCAAGTAGAAAATTTTAGTTTTTGTTGGGAGTTTTGTACTGTTAATGGATTGTTAGGATTGCCAATGGAATTTATGAATAAAAATCATGATTTGGTTGTTCTAGAAATTTTCAATGTTTGGGAAGCAAGCCTGGCGATCATAGGAGAGTTTTGAATGGAACAAAATGGAGTTCCAACGGAACTCTTGTCGGACAGTGACTTGGCAAAAGTCGTTGGGCCACGGCCAAGACCATTCTGGTCTGCAGATCAGATTGTCTTGAGCCGCAGCCCCGGCCATCCTAAGTCGCGACCCAAACTTTGTTTTGGGCTCGAATTGGATTTTGACTCAATCATTCTTAGGTCGTTTTAAAGGTTGTTTTAGACTGTTTTAAGCCTCCGATTCAACCATTATTGGGTTATTTTTTAGCTTAGAATTCAGATTTTAAAGTATTTAATATTATAACAATATTATGAATAATTTACGAGACTTGAGAAAATTATTTGAATTTGTCTGTTGTTGGACTTCATTTGATCGTTTGCTATTGAGTTTTGGTATTGATAGGCCCAAATTGAGGTAGAAATTTAAATTTTATGTTTTGCGTAATATTGTTTTCTAAAACGATATTTAAGATGTGTTCTTGTATTAAAT